>JAJLZW010000046.1:0-87198 GCA_030572435.1 Candida labiduridarum
ATTGAGAACGGATAATGTGGGGTCGGAAATTTCCAGTCGGAGAAACACAAATCCGTTAGCCTTATTAGTTTTTTCTTGGTTTATGAGTATATCCGAACGGCGCAAGCAAGTTTTTTTCTTGGCCGCCAAAGCAAGTACGTTTTGGGATTTCCGGGGGTCACTAGAGACATACGTCATATTCAATCAACTGTTTTTCTTGTAACTTGATGGTTTTAGTAATGTTCAGTTTCCAGAACTTGTAAATTGTACTATCGGATTACCAAGTCGTCATTTGGAATGATTTTTTTTTCTTGAACCGGGGTATCAATCCATTAGAAATGCCAATGAAAATCCAATCCCTAAACTGTTCAGTTCTTTTCAAGGAGTTGCAAGCCGTTTTGCTATCCGTAATAAAACACGATTACTAATGGTGAATAATTGTTTCATGCAGTTCGAATATTCACGTTAGAGTAGTTCTAAGAAAAAGAAGAATTATTATAGGTATGGAGTTATGATAGGATTTTCAGAATTTTCCAGGCTAAAAATTCTATGAAAAAAAAAAAAAGTTACTCAATTTGAGTTAGCACTGGAGAAGTAATTTACGATATTCATAATTCACATGAACCTTTCTATTTGCTATACATTCTGTTAGTCAATAGCTGTTCAATGAGGTGTCTGATTTGAAAGGTAGACTGTTGCAAATACAGTCTTTTTACATTTAATTCAGAGTGTGACAAAATTATTCGGACTATTTGTAAAAAAAAGATCGTACTAAGGCGGTCAAATTTATTAGTACCAATGCGCACTAAATTTTCATATTACGTGATCAAACAATTTCACACGAGAAATGTATAAAATATGGTATGAACAATCGCTGTCAGGTGGTATGAACAAAATCTATCTATTACTACGAATAAAATATATTGTTCAGTACAAATAATGTTGTTGCACTAGTACGAACAATAATCTTTCATTTGGTACGAACAGAAAATAAAAAACACTGTAACCAACGGGAACTTTATGGGACAAAGAAAAATGCGGAAGAACATTCTGCGACTTAGCCGTTCCGAACTTACCTAAAACCGAATGTTCAGCCCTGAATTCCACCTTAAACCATGATTCACTTCTATCAGCTTCACTTCTTCTTTCCAACCAAAGAGTTATTTTCAATCCCACAATCAATCAACTACTCCAATCAATTCAACTATGTCATTATTCAAACCCACCATAGCTGTTTCATTGTTATCGGCTGATGTGGACTATAAATTACATCGCCGACACCCGACATTCGGGGCACGCTTTAAGAAGGACGCTGATGTTATCCACACTTTAACTCCAAAATCTTTATACATTTCCGTCAATTATCCCAATATGATAAAAATTATTCCAGTATTTGCAGGTACACTTATTTTCATAGCTGTGGTGTCATTCACTGACTTGTCCAAGAAATTCAATGTCGGCATATTACTTCTCCAGTCTACCATCTTAACTGTATTGCTGTTGTTCAATGTGAAATACCTGTCACTTGCCAAGGAATCCGAAAAGATTCTCACTGATCAACGGGTGCTTGTCAAACATGCGACCCTTCGTCATGGAGTGTTGGATGCTTCATACAGTACTAAATGGGTGAATGTTAATTTTAAGGAAATTACAGATGACGGAGAATACATGAAAATTAAAGGTTTATTACTAGATGAAGGGATAAAGGTAGTGGCTATTGGTGAAGCACAGTTCAAAACTGTCGGTAAGAAGCTCAATGAGAAGAAATTCCCTATTGTCAATGTTCAAATCGGGCAGAATATCAATCGGACATATATCGCTCTTTCTCCATACGGACACATAAACCTATTGAACAACATGAATGAGTTGAGTAGGTTTAATGATAACAGTCCTACTGGCCATAGCCAATGGATTACTTATACGTATGATGAGAAGATCCACGTGTGGAGCAGAGATTGGGTGAAAAGCGAATCTGCTGGTGGTGGCAGTGGTCCTGACTTTTTGAACAATTGGTGGAACCACATTCATGAAAAGACAGAAGAGTGATGGTTGTCTGTGTATATGTGTCTATTTGTCTTATATATTGATACACAAAACGCGTAAATCTCACGAAAGACGTGTACTGTTTTTTTTTTTCAAGTGGTTTCTTGATTAACAAAATTACAACAAAAAAAATTTATATAACACTAGTAACGACTATATCCTTGTTGAATCGAGACAGCTATACACTAATGGCACCAAAGAAGATCTGGGCTTTCCCAGATGGGAACTCGTTCGTTCATTATAATAATTCCTTAAATCGATTAATTATTGCGAACAGTGAAGGGTTGATAAAAATATTCAACATTGAAGATCCAGAGTCAGAACCAATCCCCATCGACATATTTGATAACTTAACCTCGGTCACATCACATGAAGATAAGAATCTCGTGTTAACCACTACTGAAGGAAAATTGGAGCTTGTTGATTTAACTTCCAACACGTCCAAAGGAGCCTTGTACAGATCTGAATTGCCCCTACGTGACACCGTCTTCATCAATCAAGGTAATCGTATTTTGTGTGGTGGTGATGAAAATAAATTGATTATCGTTGATTTGCAGAATAATGGCGAGGAGAATAAGATAACTAAAGTCACATTACGGGATCAGTTGCTTAACATTTCATATAATTATGCTGGTGAATTGGCAAGTGTCAGTTTATCAAACGGAGATGTGGAGATATATTCAGTGGTCAATGAACAACCGAACTTATTACACACCTTGAAGAATATCCTTCCCAGAAAGATTCATGTCTCAATGGACAAAGTTGACTTTAATGAAGAGCATCATGATGAATTATTAAGCACGAATACACGATGGTCAAATAATGGGCAATTTTTACTAGTTCCAACTGTTGATAATCAGGTTCATGTTTACGATAGACAAGATTGGAATACCCCTGTTAAAAAGTTTAGCAATGATAGTGGCAGAGTTGTTGATTTCGAATTGCTGTCGCTAGATAATTTAGCCATTTTGTCCTTGAATGTTTTCAAAGTGTACAATTTTGATTCTGGGAAATTGATTCATGAAGATGATTTTGAATTTGATGAAGATGCATATCCTTTGAATCTATGCTGGAAAGAGAACAGTTTATTTGTCGGAAGCACCAACGGAGAAACTTTACATTTGGAGAATGTCGTCCTGAAAGATAAAGGCGGCGATGTGTTGACAAGCTTATTTGTCAGTGACGCAGAGGAAGATGAAGAAGACGAGGAACTAAATGGCAAGACCGGTAATGATATTGATCAATTATTGGGTAAATCAAATGAGGACGGGGAGCTTGAAGATGACAATAATGATGGCATAAGTCGTCGCAAAAGACGTGCAAATAATTTGAAATTGCACGAAGAAGATGATTTGGTAATTGATGAAGACGACGGATTGTTCTCAGAAAATCCTGCATCTAACGCTAATGGCTATCGTCGTTCTAATGGTCACAAGAGATTCAGATCCAGTTCCCCCTCTGTTGTTCTCCCAGCAGCCAAAATCAAACCTTATTCACCTGGATCAACTCCCTTTGAACACAAAGGTTCATCCATGGATAGAAGGTATTTGACTATGAATAATATTGGGTATGCGTGGATAGTTCAAAATAAAGAACCAGCCAATGCTGTTTCCACCACTACCGCCACGAACAACAACAGTATAACCGTCTCCTTTTTCGACAGATCCCTACATAGTGAATACCATTTCACTGATTTTCACAGTTTCGATTTGGTTTCAATGAATCAAAGAGGGATTTTATTAGGTTGTAGTAGTTCTGGGTTAATCTACTATAGATCGCATAATGAAGGTACCAATGATCAATGGGAGCGTAAATTGCCATTATTACCAGGTGAATATATGACAAGTGTTTGTATCACCGACATCAAATCCGCCAATAACACCATTGTTGTGGGGTCCAGTTTGGGATATTTGAGATTTTTCAACCAATTCGGAGTGTGCATAAACATCATTAAAGTGCTACCAGTGGTTACATTGATTGCATCTGCAAACAGCAATTTATTTATGATTAACCAAGTTTCACATAATGTCTATTCATACCTGATAATAGATATCAACCAAGATTACAAATACATTCAACATAATGCACAAATGCCATTGAGAGATTCCATTCCTTTGATTAAGGGAATTTTTTTTAATGAATTGAATGACCCATGTATTGTTGGCGGCGAAGATGACACGTTATTGGTATTGCATTCATGGAGAGAATCACAAAATGCCAAATGGATACCTATATTGAACTGTCATTTAGCGTTGACGGAATATGGATCCAATGACAATAAAAAGAACTGGAAGTGTTGGCCATTAGGATTGATTAACGATAAGTTGAATTGTTTGATATTAAAGAACAATAATCAATATCCCGGGTTCCCTTTGCCATTGCCTATTGAATTAGACATCGAGTTACCGATTAAATTGAAACAAGAAGAAGATGAAGCCGAGGAGAACTTTTTACGTTCACTTACCATGGGAAAATTGGTATCTGATTCTTTGAATGATGAGGATCTCAATGTGGAAGTGGATGATGAAGACGAAGTAATGGAGAGATTGAATCAATATAGTATCATATTTGATAAATCGCTATTGAAATTATTTGGAGAAGCTTGTAAAGAGAGTAAGTTGGGGAAGGCATTCAGTATTGCACGTTTGATTAAATCCGACAAAGCATTGTTAGCAGCTTCTAGGATAGCAGAAAGATTGGAGTTCTTGAACTTGGCAACAAAGATTGGGCAATTACGAGAACAGTTGGTCCAAATAGATAGTGATTAATAATAGAAAGTAGCAAATATGTATATGTATATTATATTTAAACACAGCGAAAAAATAACCAATAAATAAATGAAAAAAATTTATACATTGTAAAAGTTAAGAATACCATAGATACATGAGTTTGAAGAACGAATGGGACAAATGAGTGGACGATGATAGTATGTACAGATGAAATGGAAATGGATGGAATGAAAAAAAAAAATCTATTATCTTAAAGTTCTCTAATTAATTTATCATCAAAAGTAGTTTCCTTTCCTTTTGCTTTTGCTTTTTGGTTGATTGGTTGGTGTATTTAAAATTGTTTTCTAATAAAGTTGAGAACTATTGGGGTGACCCATAAAGCACCAGCAATGAAACCAGAAAACTTCAAGGTATCGTAAGCGTATTGTTCTTGTAATCTCTGTTGTTCTTCAGTTGGTTGTGGACCGCCGTACATTGTTGTTGTAGTTGATGTTATTGACGTGGATGTAAAGGATTAATAGTGGAAGCAAAGGTTGTAAAAAAAAAAAAGTAGTAAGAAAATTTTTTTTTCTGTCGAGAGGTCCCTTGGCTGAAAGAGAGGCAGCCACTGAGGTTCACCAATACGACAAGATCAACAGAGTCACAATCTACCATCACCAAGAACAATTACAATAAACCGGATGACTTCGATTAAACCATTCCAATTGGAAGACTTGTTTGAGTTGAATCCTGTGAACTTGGATCCATTGACTGAAAACTTCAATATCTCCTTCTACTCCCAATACTTGGTTGACTGGCCCCAATTGTTTTACAAGTCAGTAGAAACACCTACGAACCAAGCTAGTGGATACATGATGGCCAAAACAGAAGGTAAATTAACTAAGAAAGAATGGCATACACATATCACTGCAGTTACCGTCAGTGATCAGTATCGTCGTATTGGGTTAGCATCGAAGTTGTGTTTGGAGTTGGAGAAATTGCCACAGGCACAAGACACCTTGTTTATCGATTTATTTGTTAAAGTGACGAATACGTTAGGGAGAATTTTATATGAGAAATTAGGCTACAGTGTGTATAGAAGGGTGGTTGGTTACTATGGGAGAGTGATGCCTGAGGATCGAAACAAGATCGACGATGATATTGATGCATTTGATATGAGAAAACTGTTACCGCGGGATACGGATAATGAAACAATACGAACAGAAGGAGAGAAAGTGTATGTTCTACCCGATGAAGTAACGTTCTAGGCAGATGATTGTGGGTGGTAGTTTATCGCTATACTAATTGTTTGTCTTGGCCGAGGGCTCAGTTGGAAGGTGCTTACGGAGTTAGTGCGCCAATTACAAGCAGAACGGTCAGCCATTTAACTTGATTTTTTTTTCTTCTCTGTTTTGCCCCATGAGTCAGGTCATTATATGCATGCACATAATTTAACAGCAATATTAAATAATAACTCACAAAATTTTTTTTTTTTCACTATATATTCTTTCTTTTCTTCCTTTCTTTCTTTCTTTTTTTATTTTGGTCTTACATCGATTATCAATATCAATATCAACATCAACAATGTCTCATAAATCTTTGTTCAAAGGAAGGAGGTTCGACAGAGATGGCACTCCATCCAATTCGTCGTCTCGAGCCCAATCAGTTTCGAGAACTCCATTAAGGTCAGACGATTCCGATTATGAGAGTGACACCGAAGAACAAGATTACATCAAAATAGAAGAGTTATTACGAGAAAAATTGTCCAACTTGCATCAACAAGAAGTAGAGTTGTCCAAAGAAGACCGTATCAGTGCGGGTGATAGACGTCAACACGAAGCCTTAAGTTTGAATAGAGCAAGAATCCAAGAAAGTTCAAGTATCAATGATATAATAGCTTCTTTGGATTTCTCCAGAAATGACGTATCGCTGCAGTCTCGTGAATTGTTGCTTGCCCAATTGTATAAAATTATTGTTTCAAAACCATTGGTTGTTTACAACGAGGAACATGCTGGAACTCCCGAATATGTCGACGAAGAGAAAGTCTCAAAATTAATCAATGTCTTCACCGTTGGCAACTATAGAAGTGAGGTTGAGTTTTTGTATTTGTACCGTGCATTGATTTCATTGATTTGTAGTGATATCGAAGAGTTTGGGGTCTTGGTTTCCGCTGAATTACTTAGCCACATTGAAAAACTTATCACAGAGCCGGCAAACAGTACTATCACCAACGAAAATAAGACACATATCATTACTGGTTACGTAGTGCTAACTTTGGTTTTGCATAGTGGAGCCTCCAGTTTCGGTGTCGACGATAAAATCGTCATGTTGATGGAAATAGCAGAAGGATACACCGCCAGTGCTACCACGTTGAAAAAGGAAGTTGAATCAGGTGATCGTGAACATTCAACCTTCATAACCGATAAAAACTTGGATAAAAAATTAATCAACGAAGCCAATAGTAAGGTTAATGCTGAAGCTTCGGTTGCGGTTGCTGCGATTCAGGGGGTAGGAGGTTTGTTGACATTGCTTCCACAAGGTGCATTTTTAAATGAAATTGTCGAAGACTTGATGTTCAAATTGGTTCCACTTTTAGACAATGATGAAGATAGAGATATCGCGAAAGCTGCGGGAAGAACCATTGGCGTTATTTATGAAATGTACGATTACGGACAGAATGCTGATGAAGTGGATGACGATGAAGATTATAATGTGAACTCCCCATATTATGAACAAGAATCGCTTCTAGCCATCTTGACCAGATTGCTCAATTTGTCATCCAAGAAAGTAGCCAAGAAGGATAAAAAGGATATCAGTTCAGTATTCAGAAACATCTCCAACACCATCCATGCATATACCAATCCAAAAAATAGAGAGCAGATTTACAAGCGAACTCCAGATGGGTTAGAGTTATTAGATTCAACATCGGATCTGGTCTATATCAAATTGTCCAAATACAACTCGTTGAAGATCAACAATTGGTTCCTTTACTCTAGGTTGAAGAATTTGAGATGGTGTTTTAGTTTTGGGCTCCATAACCAATTGGTTAGTAACGAGAGTATCCGGGATGTTTTGAAAGAGCCAAAAAATGAGTTCCATTACGGCACACAAAATGAGATTGACGAAAACTTGTTGGACGATGAGAACTCAGAGTTCTTGCACGAATACATGGACCAGAAACATTCCACTGATGAAAAGAGCCGTAATGCGAAAAGAAAGAAGGATAGAATGGTTAAAATTGGTGAGCAACTTGAAGAACTAAATTTGAATACGTAGGATAATAAAACGTCAACGACTTTTTTTCAAATATTAAGTGTAGCGTGAATGTAGACTCTCTTGAGTGTGATAGTTGTAGGATGGTGTGGCACGGGTATTGTGTACCGTTGATTAATGAAGTTGTTGCGGAGCGGGTAGTTTTGTGTATCCGTTGTTGAAACCTTACTAGTGACATGACATCATAGGCTGAAGGTAAGAAATGAAAAATTTGAAGTGCGCGCAAAACAGTCTTTGGTGGTTCTTCCTTTGCGCTGCACACTGTGAGCTCGGTTGACCTGAACTTTTTCTTTTCTTTAACTTCTGAGCATTCCATCTTTAGACACCAGATCATCATTTTCCATCACCACAAGTACCACATCCGTCATAACTGTCACCAGACTACCACAGTGGAATATCGAATAGGATTACGGAGTGGAAAAATTATGCATACATAACAAGATTTGTCTGACCATATCAACCACATTATAGAAAAATTCTAAGCATTATCTATCACAGGCACATTGTTGACTAATGACAGAACTATACTTTCTACGCCATGGCGAAAGAATTGACCATGCTTTACAAAAAGATCCTAATGCAAAACCTATACTAGAGGACTACAAAGACTACGACCCATCATTAGCAACCAACGCGATCCCACAGTTACAGAAAGTTGTAGATGATATTTGTTCGTTAACGAACGCATTTTCCGACCAGGATTCAACGCAGAGGAAAAACGTATTTATTCATTTCAGTCCATACTTAAGATGTTGCCAAACGGCGGATATTCTAATAACGGAACTAAAGGCTTCTTTCTTGGAGAAATTCCCCAATTATAAAGTTCGGTTTCAATTGTTGGGCGATTTCGCCTTGAGTGAATGGATCCACGATAAGATGAAAAACAAGCCGCCATTTGTGGATTCCGATGATGCCTATAATATGTACACTCCTAATTTGAAATCATTGAAAAATAAAAATGCATGTTCTAATTTCAGGCCCACAGTTACTTTGGGTCCCTATAACGGGCCAGATTTGAGTTACAAAGATTATCAAACTCGGTGTAAAGATTATTTCAAGAAATTGTTGGCAACTTACAACAAACCATTATACATCAAAAATCAAGACATCATAATAGTAGTATCGCACGGATATGCCATCAACCAGTTTGTGACATATTTCATTAATCACCCATTATTTGAAGAAATACCAGAAGCAGAAGTCAACTTTGCTCGACGTGTGTTGAAAAACGACGTAACTGAACCGGAAGATCCATATGACCCATGCAACTATACTTGGCGATTGATTAAAGATGCATTACATTTGTTTGATGAAGACGTTGTGGATACGACGTTGAATTTGGAGACCGACATTGTTTATTATCAGACCAATTTTATCAAGAAAGATGATGCCACAATTCCCAAGAAATCAGAACCGGCAGACTCGAAACCAAGACCGTCATTTAAGATTAAGGAAACGTCGTCGTCCAATCCGGGTGGGAGAGTTCAACAACCAGTGAAGGGTAATTATATTTGTGCAGCAGCTAAGGATTGGGTACCCGATGCCAAGCATTATCAAATCAAAGCAGATTTCAAAGAGAAAATAATGAACGATGAATCATTTAAGAAGAGCTTCAATATAGGCAACCATCCTTCGAGACCGATCAGTCCAGATGTTTCTCCAAATTCTGCACCAACAAGAATCAATTCTGTTATTGATTTGTCCAAGCTCATGAGCAATGAAGACATTCAGCCAATGAAATTAAAATATTCGAACACGTCCGAAATACCAATACAAAAAATCAATTCCCGAATGAACTCACAAGTGAATCTTGCGTCATATGGAAATTCAAACATGGGGTCCAAAACTGGTTCCATGGTTGATTTAAAAAACTTTCTCAGCTCGCAGAATTCATCAAAGGACAACTCCGCTACCGATTTACCTAAATACATTTCGTCATTCCAAAACAGAAGTCGGTCAAGTTCAAATCCAATGATGAATGTATTGGTGGCACATAATTCCGAAGATTCCTATTTCCCATCACACGTGGTCGGAAGAGTAAAATCTCCAGAATCAGATATGTCAATTGATGGCTCTATTAGTGAACAAGATGAACAACTACACAGTATCAGTGAGGCCAATGAGCCACACACAACAGAACCGTTCCCATTGTTCGAGCCAATGGGAAGAAATTCACCTATTGAGTCAATACATCGAGCCCGTTCGTTAAACAAGCGACGAACATCTAGCCCGTTATTCACAGCCCAAGCACAAAGGAAACTGCAATCACTGTTGTTTCAAAACTCATTTGGCCAACTTAGTAAACTTAGTCAAGATCCATTACAAAAATCAGTGAGTGAAAATGTGGTGAACTCCAAGAAGGATGTTAGAAAAGGTAATAATAATAACAGCATCAGTGATGATGATATTGATGTTGATGATGACAACGATGAAGGAAAAATGTTTTCATTGTCATTTAGTTCGTCAATGAAGAAATCAGTTAGTGACAGAACTGCAAATTCAAGTCGTGCAAGAAAAAATTCCTTCAAGTTTTATACGTCCAACGGTCCTTCAAATGATAAAAGTAAGAATTTTGGCCGTCCTATTTTCTATAATTTCAACAGTAGTGGAGAATCATCAGGAGATGAAGAAGACGAAGACAATGGCGACAAAAATCAAGCTAAATCAAAGCAAGCTCAACAATATACACCAAGCCAGGATGGCAAGGATATCAAAAAAACCGATTACTTTTGGTTTGGTCAAAATAGATAAAGTTTATGATAGAGCTCCTCTTTTTAATATACACGCCTATAAATTATTTTTGCATTCATCAAAAGGATATATGGTTGTGAAAAAAGTGTGCCCATTGCACGACTCGATATGTATGTTCTCGCAGAAATGAAAGTGGTAATCTTTTCTCTACTACCAATCGTGTTGCCAGCATCAGCCTTCCGCTCCACGATCATGGCCACAATTTCCAATCCTCAGAGCAATTCATTGCCCAAATCCAAGATATTGACGACATTTGGGTTGTCGAAAGATCTAGCATCACCAGTGACTGTCAAAGTTTGTTATCTTGAATGCACTAATGATCAGCTACCTTTAATACCACTTTCTACCAAATTTGAAGATCCATCAGTATTCAAGAAACTATCACAAATATACAAGAATTCGGATTTGTTTGTTGAAATCAGAGTATATGATGGCAAGAATAATAATTTGATAAGTACCCCAGTCAGGACGTCATATAAATCATTCAATAATAAGCTGAGGATTTGGAACCAGTATTTGAAATTAAATATTGATTATAATCAAATATCCATTGACTCATATTTGAAATTTATCCTTTGCGAATATATTGATACAAAACCTTGTGTTTTTGGTGTGGCGTATTTATCATTGTTTAATCATGAGTCCTCAAGTTTACGCAATGGATCTCAAAAAGTTCCCCTATACAAAGAAATAGAAGCTGATGGTGAGACACAGCTGGTGGGTCATCAGGATCACGAAATAGAATATGGTGAGTTGAAAGGTTTAACTGAGTTGGAACTGAGTTTGATTGATTATGAAAATGGGAAATACCTGAGATTGAACTGGTTGGATAAAATGGTTCTACCAAAACTTCATCAATCAAGTAGTAATTTAAACCAAAACAATAAAGACCATGATTATTATTTATATATCGAGCTACCTCAATTTGAATTCCCAATTGTTTATTCTGATGTCACTTATAAAATACCCACTGTGGAACCAATCGTTGACCATTCCCCAACGGCGACTACCACTATAACCGATGATTCTATGAATTCGAATATTGTGATCAATTCAATTAACATACCCATGACAACTTCAATGGACCCAAAACTTATGAAAGTGTATGATCCAGATTTTCAGTTAACTGCTAATAATCATTCCAATCCTAATGCAAACGTCTTTGATCCTATTGAATTAAAGTATAGAAAACTTGAAAGAAACATCAACAATAATTCAATCTTGGATAAAGAATTAAAACCAACCCCAGAATTACGAGATGAACTATTGCATATATTGGTCAAGCCATCCAATGCCGAGTTATCGGATAACGAAAAGAATCTTATTTGGAAATTCCGATACTATTTCAGTAAGAATAATGCTGTCAATGATCCAAGTAATAAATCGGTAAAGTCATTCTTGCCAAAATTTTTGAAATCAATAAATTGGGAAAATGATTATGAATTGGATCACACATTTAAAGAAATCATTCCTTATTATTGGGGTGTTGATAAATTACAAATTGGTGACGCGTTGGATTTATTAGGCGATTATTTCAATCCATTTACATTGACAAAACCAGTATTTCAAGAAGAATCAGGGGTGACAACTTCAAAAGATTCGAAATTGAAGGATGACGAGAAGAGATTCTTGAAAATCTATAATAATGTATGCTATTTGAGAAAGCTTGCTGTGGAAAGATTGAGACTTGCAAGTAGTGAAGAATTGTTGTTATATTTACTTCAATTAGTACAAGCTTTGAAGTATGAAGCTTTGATATACGAAAAGAATCAATCAATACAAGTAGATAAAGGTAATGTTAACAACACCAATCACCAGGATTTAACAACAGCACCAGCAAACGACAATCTGCCTTTGAAATCACCGTTAGCTAATTTTTTGATTGAAACCGCTGTTGAAAATGAGAAATTGGGGAACTTCTTTTACTGGTATGTGAAAGTTGAAAATGAAGACCAACTAAATAACCCACACCCGGATGGTCCGATCAAGATTTATGGAATCATACTTAATAGATACATTGAAATGCTCAAGACTCATTGTCATGAGAACAAATTGCCATATTATAAACATTTGAAACATCAAATATGGTTTATTAAGAAACTAACCGGATTAGTTGAATTATTAAGGGCATCATTTAAGAAAAATGAAGCAACTGCTAAAAAAGTTGAATATCTTCGAGACTATTTAGCTAGTTCAGGAAATGAATTATTGAAATTCCCTGAACCTTTCCCATTACCATTAGATCCTTCAATTATGGTTTGTGGATGTTATCCGGAAGAGTCTTCAGTGTTTAAATCATCCTTAGCACCATTAAAGATTACGTTGAAAACCATAGAAAAGAAAAAATCTACCCATGCTACATCCCAAATATTTGGTAAGAAATTGAAATATGGAAAGTATCCATTGATGTTTAAAATTGGAGATGATTTAAGGCAAGATCAATTGGTTATCCAAATCATTAATTTAATGGATCAATTATTGAAAAATGAAAACCTCGATTTAAAATTAACTCCATACAAAATCCTAGCCACCAGTCCAATTGCCGGATTGATTCAATTTGTACCCAATGAAACTTTAGATTCCATATTGTCCAAATCATATCCACCATCGGTTACCGATGGATCTGTACCACACACTGTGGCTAACAATGGGATTTTAAACTACCTTCGTTTGCACAGTCAGGAACAACAATCGGTTGAGCCTGTTTCAAAAAGTATATTAAGTCACAGTAGCAACAGCACGACCAGTTCAACAATGATTCCACCACAACCCAAACCAGCAATTACATCCGATTTGGGGGTTTCTCCAATACTAATGGACAATTATGTCAAATCATGTTCTGGGTATTGTGTAATCACGTATATTTTAGGAGTGGGGGATCGTCACTTGGATAACTTATTGTTATCACCAAATGGGAAATTCTGGCATGCGGATTTTGGTTATATTTTAGGTCGCGATCCCAAGCCATTCCCACCATTGATGAAATTACCTATCCAAGTAATTGATGGAATGGGAGGATTAAATCATGAAAATTACAATATATTCAAAAGCTATTGTTTCATAACCTATACAACGTTAAGGAAAAACAGTAATTTAATCTTAAATTTGTTTCAATTGATGTTGGATGCGAATATTCCAGATATCCAATTTGATCCGCTGAGAGTAATTGAAAAAGTGCAAGAGAAGTTTTGCTTACAAATGACGGAAGAAGAAGCTATTTTACATTTTCAAGATCTTATTAATGATAGTGTCAGTGCGTTCTTACCTGTGGTTATTGATAGATTACATAGTTTAGCCCAATATTGGAGAGCATAATGTATGCATCTATTGTTGTCTTGACAATAGAATCGAAATCTAAACTTGGTTTTCTGCTGTAACGTCAGTGGCTGTAGCCGGTTATTCGGAGAATGTTATAGTTACTGTTATTGTGTAACTGAGTAATTAATAATGATGAGCATCATCATCCAATTGCTGCATTGATTCTTGAATTTAGTGAATTGTTGATGATGTTGTTTGATGAGGCTATAAATTTTGATGTATTGGTAGCGCAAGGAACAAACGGAATTTCAGTTGCACCTGGGTTTTGTACAGGAAATTGTTTGAAGTGTTTACTTTTGTTCCAAATTAGGAACAAACATATAAAATCAATTTTTTTTTCTTCTTCATAGTTTAGTTTGAGTTTGATTTGATTTGATTCAGACAGGCACTTCTAAAATTAGGCTAAATGCATAAATGTTCCTTCACCTCTTCTAATTCTTCTTCTTCTGGTTTCACTTTTTCTTCCATTTTATAATATACCATTACTCATCATTCACTTATAGTTTTCAATTATCCCTGACAAGTTTTATTCACCAATCCTTTTTGAAAAACCACCAGGGGCAACATAAATCAGAAGACCAATCATCTGAGTTAACACGAAAAAAGCATCAAGATATAGACACACAACAGTATTAAATAGGGCTCACTTTCCTTCCTTTCTTTTTTTTTTCTTCCCTATTTGGTTATCGTAGTTGTTCACTCATTTTCAAATCATCACCAGCCGTGTTTTATACATTCACACTCCTTTTAAGTCTTTTTAAAGGTGATTAATTAATAGAGCAATTGTTTTATTTTTGTTAGTTTCATTTATCCATCGTTTGTCTTTCCCCAATTATCCCTCCCACTTTGTCATATTACACATTGCATCTTTCCATTTATTTGCTATTGGTTAATATATTTTAATTCAATTAATTACATAATTTAGCATCTTCCCTACCCAGTCATGACATCATTAGTGCTACCACAGTTACCTTTCAAGGTGAAAACTGTTGTTTCGTGGGCCGGTGAAGAAGACGGAGATTTAGGATTCATGGAAAATGAAATCGTTGAAGTTTATTCCGTAGTGGATGAAAGTTGGTGGAGTGGTAAATTACGAAGAAATAACGCCGAAGGGATTTTTCCAAAAGATTACGTCATTCTACTTGAAGATAAATTGAATCATTCCATGAGTTCCTTGTCTTTACAAGATAGCAGAACCACTCCTACTAAACAATACGAAGAGTATGGTAATAGTGTTGGTGGTGCAAGAAAAAGTGCTGTTACTACTCCGGTTGGAAATTATTCATCGAGAATAAAGTCAAATTATGCTAATGATTCCATTGATTATGATGTAATTGATCATAGCTTCGAACAACAACAGCAGCAAATGAAACAGCTGAAAGGATATGAAGAACCAAGATATGGCAAACAATACACTCCAACTAAAAATAATGTTCGTTCCTCCAAATACATGCTGTCATCCATGAACCATCCAAAAAATAAATTGACATATCAACAACAAGAAGAATTGTTAAGACAAAAGGAGAAAGAAATTGAATATTTCAAAGTTATGCAACAACAACAAAATTACCATGTTAAACCTAAGCATTCGTTTGATAATAAGAGGTTATCATTACAACATAATTATAATAGTAGTCCTGATGTTATTGGTAGAAATATTCAATCACAACAACAACAATTGGAATATACATCACCCGTTAGCATGAAATCACCATCATATGTTGATATGACACACACATCAAAACCGATTTTGAACGCTACTTCTGTTGATCATTTACCATATCCATCCCCAGAAGAACATTTCACACCTACCAAACCATCCAAAAAGATCAACGCTTCTCCAGAACAAGATATTCTTAATGAATATGAAGAAATTGCCAGAAAGAAAGTTCAATTGGAGATGGAATTGGAAAGATTGAAACAAGTGGAAAAAGCAGCTAGTAAAATGGCTAGTATGAGAAATGTCGATAATTATTCAATTGATTCATATGGTACTGATGCATCAAAGAAATTTTCTTCCAAAGATGATTTAAGTAAAAAATTATCCGATTATGTCACCGATGAAGATCAAGATGATCATGATAATGGAATAAATCATCGTATGAATCTCCAACAACAACAACAACAACAACAACAACAACAACAACAACAACAGAAACAGTATTCACCATCACCAGTTCTCCGTGGAGAATCACCGCCTCCTCCACCTCCACCAAAGCATATCAAGTCATCTTATAATCATGATGGTGAGTTTAATAGATCTACAGGTACAAGAGTACCATTTGATGCTGATGATTTTAAGATTTCCACTGCTTCACAAAGTAAGATGGATGAGGATGCATATCTTAAATTATCATTACGACAAGAAGAATTGAAAAATTCCATCAAATCATTACAAAGTGATGTCTTGAATTTATCAGAATTGAGTGCCACTAGTGCTGGTTCATTCTATCGTCACAAATACGAAAAACGATTCCAAGAAAATAACAGTCCGTTGAAACTGAGTGTTAGTTCTAGAAATGGCGACCAAAATGATGCTGCCAACGACGAAATCAAGAAGATTGAATCCGATAGGAAATCAGAAGTAATAGATGCGGTTTTCCAAGATAAGAAATCCAAGCCCAATATTTTCCAGAAATTATTAAGAAGAAATACCGAAGAAATTAATCCAATAGAAAGAAAAATTCAACAACAGGATGAAATCGATTGGGCTACTTTCAAGCAAGATATCAATCGAATGAACTCTTTAACGTCTCATGATAAGCAAAATCGTACCAAACGAGTAGTTAGAACTGATGGAAACTTAATTATCAAACCATTGGATTTCATTTCAGAGATCAACACCAATGAAACTATCGGTTCTAATAATGATCATCCTGATGATGAAAATGGGGACGTTAAGCTTGATTTCCTAAGTGTACAATACAATAGAGTTGATACATTTGTGCTGAATTATGCACTTAATCATGACTTGAATGAATTCATCTCTGATATTTCCATCAAATTTCACTCCAAAATTATAGATCAAATCAGAAGTATCTTAACCCATTTATGCAAATTTGAAATTGTTCAAGAACCTTCCAAAATCCTGCAAGTCAAGCCGAAATTAGCTGAAGTTCAAAACCTTGGACAGGCAACAATATATCAAATCAATTATATTTTCAAAAAAATATTGGATGCATTACGAATCCCATGTGAAGTGGTGTTGGGATTTTGGAAAAAACCTAATGAATTCTATCATAATGAACAATATGTGGTTAATCATTGTTGGCTTTCAATATTAATTGACAATAATTTCAGAATCATGGATATTTATAATTTCAAAAACCCTTCTGTTTGTAATTTACGAACGGAACGAACCAATGAGTTTTATTTTCTTGCTGAACCATTAAGTGTGGTATCTACTCATATTCCATGTATAATTGATTTACAACATGTGATGCCACCAATTGATCCCAATATTGCTTTTTATTTACCACGTACATATTCCGGATTTTACAAAAATCAATTAGGATTCAAGAATTTCAATAATGCCTTGACAAGATTACATGATTTGGAATTGTTTGAATTGGAACTTAGTATACCTGATGATGTCGAATTATTTACTTTGGTTAAAACTTCCAAAATAACTTCGAATGAATTGAGTTTATGTCAAATCAAATGGGTAAATCATAAACGTGTGGCGAAAATTAAGGCGATTTTACCTGAGAATGAATCAGTTGGAGTATTACAGATATTTGCCGGTTCTAAAGGATTACAGAAACATTTCGACAATATTCATGAATTATCCATTGTTATTCCTTTATATCATCAAGGTGCTTCAAAACAAACCAAATTCGTTCAAAGATTCCCCACGGTTCAAAGCCAGAAAAATGATTTATACATCACAAAGCCTCAAACTAGTAAAATCATAGCTAATAATTTATACAATTTTGAAATTGAACAATATCCATCCACGGGATTAAATTCCGGTTCAGGATTGATGAATCAAGACTTCAAATTGGTTATTGAATCACCATCTGGTAAATATTTGAAATTGACCAAACAAGATATGTCAAAGCCCTATGGAATGTATTCTTTGAATATTAAATGTCAAGAAACAGGTATGTATAGAGGTTTGGTTATTGGCGATAGTGGGAATAGTTGGTATGTTTTTGCTCAATGGGAATGTGTTCAAGGCACCGTCACTCATTAAAAAGGCATGTCCCAACTTTATTGTTTTCTTTTTGGTTTTTGGTTTTGTTTTCATTTTCTTGTTTGCTCATTATTTTCATCTAGTAGGTGTATATTATTCTTGCATATTATAGGTAATCATTCCTAGCAATCTCATGTTGAATAGTTTATAAAAGCTATAGTTTGATGTTTTTGATAAGCGCACGTAAAATTTGTACAGGCGTAATTTTTTTCTCTTTTCGATCATCTATCACGACTGTTTCATCACCTACAACCAACCATCACTCCTTACATATCAACTATGTCCACTGCTGCCGTTGAATCACGTAGACCAGAAACCAAAACCTCCATATCTTCATCCTCATCATCTGTGGTTCCACAACTACTGAACTACACGAAAGAGAGAAAAGTAGGAGAAGGTACATATGCCGTTGTCTATTTAGGCAAGCAAGTTTCCACCAAGAGGAAAATTGCCATTAAAGAGATCAAAACCGGATTATTTAAAGATGGGCTCGATATGTCTGCGTTAAGGGAAGTGAAGTATCTACAAGAATTACATCATGATAATGTTATTGAATTAATTGATGTTTTTTCAACCACCAATAATCTTAATCTTGTATTAGAATTCCTACCTTGTGACTTAGAAGTTTTAATTAAAGATAAATCCATTGTGTTTAAATCTTCCGATATAAAATCATGGTTATTAATGACACTAAGAGGTATACATCATTGTCATCGAAATTTCATTCTTCATCGAGATTTAAAACCAAATAATTTATTATTATCCCCAAATGGACAATTAAAAATTGCCGATTTTGGTCTTGCCAGAGCAATAGGGAACCCCAATGAAGATTTGTCATCGAATGTGGTGACGCGATGGTATCGAGCTCCGGAATTACTATTTGGTGCTAGACATTATACTGGAGCTGTGGATATTTGGTCAATTGGGATCATATTTGCAGAATTAATGTTACGAATCCCTTATTTGGCAGGGAAAGATGATGTTGATCAATTAGATGTGACATTTAGAGCATATGGTACTCCAACAGAACTGATTTGGCCGAATGTATCAAGTTTACCCATGTATAATTCCTTACATGTTTATCCACCCCCTTCAAAACAAGAATTAAGAACGAGATTTAGTGCTGCAACGGAAAATGCCCTTGATTTGTTGATTTTAATGACCCAGTTGGATCCAAGTAGAAGATGCGATTCTACTCACGCGTTATTGCATGATTATTTCACTGAGAGTCCCCGTCCTACTGAACCGGAGAATTTACCAAAGAAATCATCTCCTGTGAAGAAAAGAGAAGGTGATGATGATAATGACACTGATTCTACAGCAAATAACAAAAGAAGACATGTATGAATGCAATATGTATATATTTTGTATAGATTCACGGTCTAAATTCAAAATCCTATTTCTCTATTTATTTATGGTAGATATCTCTCACATATTCACCTATTCCCCAAGCTGCGGTTAATCCCGGACTTTCTATACCTAAAAGATTAACAAATCCGGGGAATCCTTCTTCTTCTTTAATCACGAAATCGGCAAATTTGGACATATTTTCTTGTCGAGAATATATTTTAGGTCTAACTCCAGAATAAGCAGGATGCAATGAATTAAGGGTAATATCGGGGAAATAAGTTTTGATAGCTTCATTTGCAAGGGTTAAATTCTTGGCATTGGGAGTATAATCAATATCATCTGCCTTTTTAACTTCGTCCAACCATTCCAAATCAGGACCAAATCTTAACTGTCCACCAAGATCGAATGTCAAATGGGTTCCCAATGAAGATGCATTTGGGTTAGGACATGGATAAATCAAAACATCAGTAACTTTACCAATGGGTTTTTCCGGCAGATAACTGAAATAATTACCCTTGGCAAAATATCCTTGATAATGTCTATCTTTAGGCAATAACAAATTGGAAACTTCAGGAGCATATAATCCAGCAGCATTGACCACATTATCGGAAGTGACTTCCATTTCTCCAGACTCGGATGTTAATGTTAATGTATAGTTTGAGTTTCCTTCGTTATATTCAATGTTGATCAATTCAGTGTTCAATCCAAGGGTACCATCACTGTTTTCAAATCTAGATTGATGGAAAAGCGTGAAATCATGAGCTGATATGATACCAGTAGTAGGACTTTCAAGAATAGCGGATTCTGCTTTAATTAACGGATATTTTTCTTTAGCAACACTGGTGGTGATGAAATTCACTGGAACATCTACTTCATCAGAAATCTTCTTCAATTTATAAAGATATTCCGCTTCCTGGTCATCTTGAGCCACTACCCATTTGCCACATTTTTTCAATGGAACTTGAAAATTACCATTTTCCCAAGCATCATAAATTTTATTTTTACCAAGAATACAAAGTTTGGATTTCAATGAATTTGGTGGATAATATATTCCGGCATGAATAACTTCAGAATTTCTTGACGTGGTTTCCATACCTAAATGTTCATTCTTATCAACCAATAACACTTCATTCCCATTTTGTTCTTGTAATTCTGCAGCAATGGCAGTACCTACAATACCACCACCAATGACGACATGGGAGAACTCAGAACCCAACCAATTGGAAACGTGGAAACGTCGTACTTGAGTCAATTGCTTAAACATGTTTCTGGAAAGATGTAGAAGGTGATTTTTCTAACAAAGAAAACCGTAATATGGGTTGTGAAAATATTTTTGAAATATTATATTGGCTGTAGAGAGGCTTTCATATTATAGATGATTGAGATTGGTTTTGGAGTTGGATCTGCATCGGGTATGCGTATCCGCATTTCTCTCGTTTGTTTCGTTTCCGTTATTGTTTTTTTTATTGTTCGTGAGGTTTCTCCGGGGTGTTATGCACGTGATTCCGGGGTTGTAAGTACAAACTAAAATTTGCAGCACCTCGGAGAAGTAATTTGAAAAGTAAATTTGTGAACCATATTTTACAAATCAAAATTGTGCCGTGCCATTCGTAGTTTGTGAGAGGAACAAGAGTGGAAAACACGAGATATTTAGTATGCACCAGAGGTTTCGTTGGTCACTCTCTTTAATTGTTTGCATACGAATCTAGGTTTACAAAAAATAAACCTGGAATAAGAGGAAGAACAGAAACGGCACGATGGTAGCAATTTAAAAATACCAGCTCATCTGAAGTGACTAATGAGGGGGAGGTGGGGAACACTTTCTTAAATTTTATTAATCAAACGATTTGCGTAATTGAAATTTCTAAGCCATGTTTGTAAGTGTGTTTGTGTCGGAGTCTTTTTGAGTTCAACTGTGTATTCGCAGTTGGGGATAATTTATGGAAGCATTAGGAATACTTGTGTAATATATATGAGTCTAGACTACGGTTGTTGAGGGTGATGTTGTGCATGACGCTGTTTGCAGTTGTTTAAAATATGAAGAGAGGGACAATTTGATTTACAGTTTATATGAATGAAATTCTAATCTGAAATCGCTAGATTGGATATAACTTTTCCAAGTGCTCATATCCCAAGCCTTGGAGGTGCCCCTCTGTCTCCCTCCTCCGCAATGTCCAGCTAAAGGTAACTGTGGGAATAGCAATTCGTGGTCTGGATTTATCTGGGGGAAATGTAGTTTTGGCTTTATAGAGGGAGAGTTGTTGTTGATGATTCAATTGTTAGTCAGGTCACGTGAGTATAGTAGTAAGGTTATGGCATATTTTTAAGGGTTTTAGTTTGTTCTTAACCAAATCAATATAGAAAATAACCACTCGTTGTACAAAAAAGAAGCAAAGTTAAAACAAGTAGGGGAATAAATTTGGTTAGATATATGCTATAATGCTCATGGTGATATAGCTTGCATAAGTTGTTGATATATTGTATTGTTTCGTCTAGAAAAAAATTGAGTGAAAAAATTTTCCTCTGTTTCTCCATTCCTGTTTGTTTCTGCGTGTGTGGGTGTGTCTTTGTAACACTGCTGTCCTGAATTTTTGACATTAACGATGAGGCAAACATTGACAGTGACATTGACAGTGAAGGATGAGTACTTGGTTAGTAATAACAGTTCGTATACTTGTAAGTTATAAGCTGTTTATAGGAAGATAAATCGAAGTGGTAATTATATTTGTAATTTTACAACCAATTGTACTGAGATAAGAAGAGAATATATTAGTAGTGGTTGTGTTGTAAGTGAAAAAAAGTGCTATCCTGCATATAATGGTAAAAAAGAGTGAAAAATGTCTGTTGATTAATTTTTTTTTTTTTTTTCTGCTGTCGTTGTTTGTTGTTGTTGTCTTCTTTCTACTTCTGGTTTTGTCGTACTACTTTGTAGATAATTTTGACTTTTTTCGTTGTTGGTTATTTGTATTAATATTACTACTTATTAGCACTACTAATACTACTCCTACTAATAATACTGATAATAATTGCAGTAAGAGCAATAACACAAATTTTCCCAACCAATTATTTCAACAACCACTTCTTTGTTCTATTTGTTATTGGTTTTTTTTTTTTTTTACAACCAATCTACTTTTACAACCTAACCCCCTTAATATCATTATCACCTCATTTTTACAACCACCCGCAAATACATCACTATGAGAAGTATCAAATCCGTTGTTGTTGGTGATGGTGGTGTTGGTAAAACCTGTTTATTAATCTCCTACACCACAAACACTTTCCCTAACGACTACATTCCAACTGTCTTTGACAATTATTCTGCCTCAGTCATGATTGATGGCGAACCTATCAAGTTGGGTTTATGGGATACGGCTGGACAATCGGAATACGATCGATTGAGACCTTTATCTTATCCTCAAACTGAAATATTCTTGTGTTGTTTTTCAGTAATAAGTCCAGATTCCTTTTATAATGTCAAATCCAAATGGATACCTGAAATATTACATCATTGTCCTAAAGATATCTTAATTTTGTTAATTGGTACCAAGATTGATTTAAGAGATGACTTACATGTATTGGACGAATTAACTACCCGTAATCAAAAACCAATCACTTTGGACCAAGGTAATAAACTAGCAAGAGAAATAGGAGCAATCAGATATATGGAATGTTCTGCTGCCACCCAAGTTGGCGTTAAAGAAATCTTTGATTATGCTATAAGAGCAGTGTTGGATCCTCCAAATAGTGGGAAAAACGATTATATCGCCGATGGGGTTCCAGGAATGGGGGTCAATAAGAATACTAACAATAATTATCACAACGATGCATCTAATAGAAATTATGGAGCCGGTGGTACTGGAGGTTCTGGCAAGAAGAGAAAAGTTAGAAAAGCCAAAAAATGTATTATATTGTAAACAAAACAAAGCAAAAAAAGAGGATAAAAGAAAATAGCCATGTCCATATCCATGTTTATGTCTACGTCGATGTCTAAATCTTTTTTGAAGGGCCTTTCTAAATAGATAATGTTGCAAAAAGAGAAAGAAATGACAGTATCACCTTGCTTGTTTTTTTGTTTTCGTACTTTCAGTTTGATTTTTATTTCCCATTCCCATTCCATTCCATTCTTGATTTATTAAAGATTAATTTGAATTTTTCCTGTTATTGTTATTGTTATTACTTATATATTATATTATTCTACTTCCTTTACATTACTTTACTTTTATTAGCTTGCCCTTTTTTTTTTGTTCTTGTATGATGATTATACACGGGATATATAAATAGGTAATTTGTACATGATGCATCAGAGTGTATTATTCATTACAAACAACCATCACCATCTTACTCCTTCTGGTTTGTCCATTTGTATTTCTATTTAAACAATGCTGCTCTCGAAGGATGCACATTTGGAGGAGGACCACTACTACTCTTGGTGTTCTTCTTCTTCAAACCTTCTTCCACCCTCTTCTTTCTTTCTTCAACAACTTTTCCATTCTTTTCTTTCAATTTCTGTAATCTATTTTCCGAATTACCTCCACCACCAACAGTCAATTCCACATTGATTTTTCTACCTCTTAATTCAGTATGATGCATACGCAAGGCCAATTCCATCTTACTTTGAATATTACTATCTTCATTTTTGTCATTTTCGTTTTCAGGAATATCGAATTCCAAAAATGCTATACCTTTATCTTGTCTAATTCTAATTCTATCAGGATTACTATTTTTAAAATGTGAAACCAATTCAACTTGTTGAATATCAAATGGTAAATTACCTACAAATAATATGAATCTTGGTCCGTTATTATTTCCATTAGATCCTTTACCTTTTTTACCCCTTCTTGTTTTTCTTTTCTTTTTGATTGGTTCATCAGATGGTGACTCTGTGATTGTGGTTGGTTGTTGCTGTTCGTCTTCAAGTTTTCTCTTACGTTCTAGTTTCTCTTCCTTTTCTGCTGTTCTTTCGTCTTTTGATTTACGAAAATTAAGTGCTTTCTTTTCCTTCTTGGAAAGCTTTGTTGTGTTTGTGGTGGTAGAATCTGACATGGATAATTGTTGGTTAAAGTGTAGATATATATTGGTGTGGGACTGTTATATATATATATATTTTTTTTTTTGGCAGGGTAGATGGATAGATGAGATGAGGCATGTAAATTTCTAGAAAGAGGATAGGAAACACACTATATTGTATAGTAGTAGTTACAAGGGAAAAAAAAAATTAAAAAATTAAAAAAATTCATGAAATTCCAATACGGATCAATTACGTATTTCTCTTCTCTTTTCTTGTACACCCTTTACTTCCCTTCTTTTCAACTTCAAAGCAATACAATCATCTACAAATAACTATTCACATGAATGTCTCACCAAGAAGACAACAACAGGGATCAACCAACCGCTTAAGCAACCCCAACCCCAATCCAAATACTAATCTCCTTTATCAAACAAGATCAAGATCACCATCAAGGTCAATTTCACCAATATATAGATCCAGATCTCCTGAAACTTTTCTCCCACTTCCACCGCCACCAATTCCACAACCTACTTCATTATCTACATTAACATCCACATCATCAAATTCATCATCGAGTAGTTCATTTAGCTCATCATCATTATCACATGGTAATCTACCACAGATACAAGAGAATAATCACAACTTCAATGAACAACAACAACAACAACTTCAGCATCCACAACAATTAAATGTAGTCAATTCCGCTAATTGTGGCGATGATGGTATTACTAAATTGAATGAGAGTGATATTTTGGAACAAAATAATAGAGGTAGAAGTAGGATTAGACAAAAGAAACAACATTATCAACAATACCAAGCTATGAATTCTTTCAATAATAAAACTATAAGTTTGATGGGGTTTAATATTCCTACTAAACATAAATAATTCATTAATCGCTACGTGGTATTGTTATTATTATTTGGTTTTCAAGGGAAATCTGTGTGTGTGGATGGTGCACGTGCAGGTGTGGGCGTTTTTTTTTTATAAGGTATTTTTTTTTGGTATGGGTTTAAATTCATTCATTACTTCATTTCGACTTTGGTTCTAATTGTTCTTTTTGATTGTATTTATATTTTATTGTTTGTATTAATTAACTAGTTAGTTACGTAATTGATCTGTGTGTACTTTTTCCGTGTGTGTATTACTGGTATGTTGAATCTATAATTTATCTAATAATTTAGCATGCTCTTTAATTAATTCTTCATGTTTGGTTCTTAATTCGGTATAAGCTTGTGAAACCTTTTGTAACTTCTCTTCAAGTTCTGATTCATTACTACCATTACCAGTAATATTACCAATTTGTTTAACAGTTGAGTTTATATTAGAAAGATTCTTAAATTCCAATTCTTGCAATTGTTTATCATGTAACCAATTTTCAAAACTACCAACGCTTCCTTGCTCTCCTGCTTGTGGAATAATCTTACTTGGAATATCTAATAATAATTGATGATCTTCTGGATTCGTACTTGTTAAAATTCTTTTAAAATTAGGAATCATTCTATGTTTTTTATCCAATTTATTACTACTGCCACCAGAATTGTTACCTGATGCGTTAGAAACATCAAATCCGTTTGGCACAGTATCCACTGCAATAAAAGATATGGATGAATTACAAGGTGTGAATGATTTCACAACTTGTTTGGTGATTGTATCTGATACAAATACTCTACCTTGAGAATCTCCCGATATCAAATTAGTACCATCTAAGGAAATTTCCAATCTAGTTACCAATACTGGTTTGTTACCACTATTACTACCAGACTGTTGTTGTTGTTGCTGTTGCTGATGTGGTACAAATGTATTTTTCAAATTTGGGTCTTGATCTATAGTAGTAATCTTATTCATACCTCCGATGCTTTCCAAAACTGAAGTATGAGGATTTATGGTATATAAAGGTATAGTTCTTATAAGTCCATTACCCAACCCCACATACAATGCTCTAGTTGCTGGATCTTTAGTTATGCATTCCACAGAACTTGATAAAATGAACGTAGTCAACAACCTTTTACTCATAATGTCATAAATTCTAACAGTGTTATCCTTGGAAGTGGTATATAATTTCAAATCATTGATAATTGTCACATCATTCAAAATTAAATCAGTTATAGGTAAAGTATTATCAGTAATTTGCCAATATGGTTTCACAATATTAACACCACTTGAGTCAGATTCAGAAGATTTATCATATACAGAAATCAAATCGGTTAATTTCCAAACAATGCATCTGGCATCTTCACCACCGGAAATTATAAATGTCCCACATGATGAACTTTTGACCACAGTTATTCCTTGATAATGTGCCTCTTTAACACATAATAAATTCCCAGAACTTAATTCCCAAATATATAATTTCCCACTTTTAGAACCACCAACCAATAACCAAGGAACTCTATAATTAGGTAATTTGTACGAACCTTGTTCTCCTTGTTCATTGCCGTTGTTACCAGGATGATTAATCAAGGCAATACAAGTTAATTCTTCCGGCACAGGAATACGTTGATCAACACTTTCTTTGCCCCAAGAATAAATATTAATCAATGCCTTATTAGGAACCGCAACAAAAATTCTTTCACCAGGTCCAATACCTGTCATAGCGCATCCATTGATGTGGGAATTTGCTTGTCTATAGGTGGCATATTGTTTGGAGGTATGTATTGATGTGATGTATCCGTATGATTCTTGACTGTGTTTATCCGATGGATCTCCTTCTGCTATATAAAATACTGTTTCATCCATTGTGATTGTGGTTGTGAATGCTCCTTGATGTAAGTATGTGTTTGCGTGGGTGTTAGTTTTGCAAAAGGTGAAATTGGCAACCAGTTTGCGATGGGATGGAGATGGAGATGGAAATGAAAAAGAAAAAAATTCTGGACCGAAGTTTGAAGTTCTGTCTTGTTGAATTTCCACCGCGCTGCGCGACTCGTCTGGATTTGTTATAGCCAGGGGGCGGAGATAGACTAAATAAAATAAAAATTTTCAACCAAAAGCAACAAAAAAATTTCAGCAACTGGCACCAGACAACAACACATTTATCAGTCACCATGCCAGTAAATTTCTTGACTAGTGTAGTATTTGATGGACCAGATGTTATACCTTATTGGGAGCAAATCAAAGAATACGGAGCCACCGTTATTCCCATCTTATTATCACTAGTTGGATGTAAATATTATTTTCGAGGTTCCACTAATACTTGGGATCGTGATATGCATGGCAAAGTATTTATGATCACGGGAGGGACCAGTGGAATAGGAGCAGAAATTGTTTATGAATTGGCTAAAAAAGGAGCACAATTGATTTTATTAACAAGAAGAACTAATGATCAATGGATAGCTGAATATATTGAAGATTTACGTGACAAGACCAATAATGGATTAATTTATGCTGAAGAATGTGATTTAGGTTCACTTTATTCCGTGAGGAAATTCGCGACCAAATGGCTTGATAATCAACCACCAAGACGATTGGATGGGGTGATTTGTTGTGGTGCTGAATGTTTACCCAAAGGAAGTGATCGACAGATCACTATTGATGGAGTTGAACGACAATTGGGGATAAACTATTTGGGTCATTTCCATTTATTAACCTTATTGGGACCATCATTAAGAGTTCAGCCTCCTGATAGAGATGTTCGGGTGGTGATCGCTACATGTTCATCGCAGAATTTGGGCGATGTTGATGTTTGTGATTTATTATGGGAAAATAAACCATATCCTAAAAATTCACCTTGGAAAGTTTATGGAAGTTCGAAATTACTATTGGGATTATTTGCTAAGGAATATCAACGTCAATTGATGCAATATGAACGTAAGGACCAAACACCATGTAATGTGCGTATCAGTATGGTTAATCCAGGAGTTGTGCGAACACCATCTACGAGAAGATTTATATCCATGGGTACAATCTGGGGACTAATTTTATATTTGATATTCTTTCCTATTTGGTGGTTATTCCTTAAAAGTGTGACCCAAGGAGCACAATCGTTTTATTTTGCAATGTTTGCTCCTATCTTCATGAAAATCGAAGGAGGCAATTTAGTTCAAGAATGTAAGATCATGACCAAGTTTAGAAAAGAATATAGTGATGATGAATTACAGAAGACGATATTTGAAAAAACTGAAGAATTGATTAAGAAAATCGAAATGAAATCGGCTATTGAAAGAAAGAAACATGAGAATGCTGGAAAGAGCAATAAACAAAAGCAGGAAGAATTGAATAGAAAGAAAGATATCCATGTCAAGCCGGAAACTCCGGAAGAATTGGAGTATAAATTGAATGTATTGAGGAGTCAAATTGGGATTGGTGGCGGTACTGGGAGTGGTGGTGATATGCCTTTATTCCCAGATGAAAACGCATTAAATAAAGCTAAGATTAGTGCCATAAGTAATAACAGTACTGGCAATAACGGTAATATTAACAAAAAAGGTAAAAGGAAGAATAAAAAAGCCTAATTAAAAGAGATAGGGGAAATACAGTCTTTTACTTTTTTTCATACGAGTGATCATTAATTTTTATACTAGTGCGCCAGAATTATTTGTACCAACTCTAGTAAATAATTTAATACCAGTGCGTCAAAATTATTAATACCAATGAAAAATATATTTTAATACCAGTGCTCACTAATTGTTCAAACCAATTTTGGCTGCTATTTGGTATGAAAATTAAGGGTCACGTGTTATGAATAATTTTGTCGCATTAGTTTGAACAATATTGTCCGCCTCAGTATGAACATTTTTTTACAAGTAATATGAACAATTTTGTCTTACATGTATGAATAATTTTAGCGCGCTAGTTTGAATTAAAAATAAAAAGACTGTATATATAGAAAAATAGAAAATGGATATTATGAAATTCGAGTGCTTAAATGGGGTAAAAGTCAAATTGGTGGATTTTTTATGTCTGGGGTAATGTTTCAATTGTGGTGTATCATTTTGCCGTATAGTTGAAAGGATCGAAGACAATGCGCTTTACCATTTCGTTCATGCAATTTTCCCCCTCTACCACAACAACAGGTTTACAATAACGGAAGCTAAGCCTTTACCCACCACAGCTGAAATGTGTTATGTTATTGGATGGGTGGACGGGTGTGGGAGTGGAGTATTACTAGTGAAACGTGCGATATTTAATTGCCTAATGGTTGTATAAGTGTAGAAGAAGTGTGCACACCCGCTAAGAAACGATAGTGGGTTAGTAAAGAGGAGATCTCCTATTTGTTCTTAACAGTAAGATATGTTGAGTGAGTAGTGAGAATTATTAAGAATGTAACGTAGCATTTGGGAGATAGTAATATTATTAATGGGAGAGATTAGTAAGATTAGTATGTATCGAGTAATGGTTAGAGTTCATGATAAAATAAACGAATGTGATTGGTGGATGATATTGGGTGAGTGTTAGTTAAGGAAGAAAAGTGAAAAGATAACGGCGAAATTTATTACTACAGTTCATTATTATTATTTTTCTATGGTGTTGTATTAGTGTAAGTTCGCGAGTATTCTTATCACAAACAAATTAAATTCTTTTGCCTCAGACAACCAAACTAACTAAAAGTGAGACAGCAATTTTTATTTTTTTTTTTTTTTTTTTTTTTTTTTACTACCGATTCCATTCATTATCAACTGAAATCATCTTCCATTCCACTTCTATCTTTTTTTTATCAACTACTCTTATACTTATACATCCCCCATACATACTTCCTACTACCATCTAACAACTTCATCCAACATTTTGTCATTCATATCACTCCTAGTCATACTACTTCCTACACTGCAATCACCTGCCCTGTCATAGTACGAGAAAAAAAAAACGCTCAATTTTTCATCATTTATCCAATTTATTTGATTTATTTGATTTATTTGATTTACAACCATGTCTGCCGATACCAAACAACAACACCATCTCCAACAACAACCCATGTCCTCGTTGACAAAACTATTGCATGAATCTTCCTCTTCAAACCTAACTACTCCATCCCTATCTCAAAATACCTCCCAAGTGTCTTTGAATGGTTCCACTCCGACTACTGTCTCGCCCACAACCGAGAACATCTCCAACAACTCCCACGAACTCCCCACCGGGAACCCAACTCCGGGTATTACCATCGATTCAACAACAAAGCAAAAACTTCCCCCAATAGATACGTCAAATGGCAACATTATAGAACCTCATACTGTACATGGCTTTGACCCATCTCCATCCCCAAATACCAAAGTATTCCCTCCAGCATCTTCTTCCTTCACTCCAACTTCCCCCTTCACAAGGCAAGCGTCCAGCTCCTTCTCCAGTAATCAAGCTTTCCAAAACCCTACTAGAGGCAATATAGCTAGTCCAAGAAACATCAGAAATAACTCCGTCAGTCATTCATCCTTTTTCTTGGGTGGTGAAAGTTTATCAACTTCTATCCCCTATTCTGCACCGGGGGGACGAGGCAACTCTACTGCTCATATCAACAACAACAACAACACTGCTAACGGAAGTGGTAACTCTAACGGTAATGTCATCAACAATTCTGCTTCTTCAAACGGATCGCATACCCCTTTTCAACGCGAAGGTTCATTTTCTTCATTAAACACCAACGACAGTAACAATTCTATTACAAATTCACATATTCCAAATTTGCCAAACGGTCAGCCTATCAACTCTATACATATTCAGTCTCCACAAGTGAGTGCATCCAGTATTGATTCCAGATTTGTTGTTTCCAAACAAAGAATTGCCCAAGCGCAAGCTCAAGCTCAGGCACAAGCTCAAGCTGCTCAATTGAGTAGTTCTCAAAGATCAGGTTCGCAAACAGGATTATCATTCTTGTTTTCTTCCAAAAATAAGACTGCAGTTAAAAGAGATTCGGTGACCGATTTGGGTGCATTTTATAACAATTCCTATCAAGATAGAAGCGAATCAGCATTAACAGGATCACCAAATTCATTATCATCAGCTGATTCAAGCTTATCTTTCAGTGCCAATACTAGTGTTCCAACAAGGCATAATTCCATGGCCAATTTAAAAAGATTTTTCAAAAAATCGACTCCAACATCCCAACCTCAACCAGTACAAGTTCTGAACTTATCGTCTTCGATGAGATCTGCAAGTTCTAGCTCTCATATCAACGCAATGAATATTCCTGGTAACAAAAATACTATTAATGGCTTCAATTCTCCGTCGTCCTTTAGTGCTACCACGTCCAATGCTTCATTTTCTCAATCTCCTGGTAGTCTCAATAATGGTAATAGCAATAGTTACTTGCAAGGTCCATCGTCTGTTAGTCGTAACTCGACATTACAAAACAAGATTAATTATCAAGAAAGACGTCAATCAGTTCTGGGTCTTGTTAATGGATCACAGCAATTGCCATTCTCCAAGAAATATAGCAAAGTTGGAGAAGATTTGGGTGCTGGTGCCGGTGGTTCTGTTAAACTACTTACTAGAGTGACGGATAATAAAACCTTTGCCGTTAAGGAATTCCGTGCGAAGTATCAAAATGAAAGTAAGCGTGATTATGCAAAGAAAATCACTGGTGAATATTGTATTGGATCAACTTTGAAACATCCAAATATTATTGAAACGGTGGAAATTTGTTATGAAAATGAACGTATTTATCAAGTTATGGAATACTGTGATTATGATTTATTTGCAATTGTTATGTCAAACAAAATGTCCCGCGAAGAAATAAATTGTTGCTTTAAGCAAATCTTAGCGGGAATTCATTATATGCATTCTATGGGATTGGCACATCGAGATTTGAAATTGGATAATTGTGTTATTGATAAACGAGGAATTGTTAAAATTATTGACTTTGGATCTGCAGTTGTCTTTTCGTATCCATTTACTAAAACATTAATTGAAGCTCAAGGTGTTGTTGGATCTGATCCTTATTTGGCACCCGAAGTTTGTGTCTTCAATAAATATGATCCAAGACCAGTTGATGTTTGGTCTGCGGCTATTATCTATTGTTGCATGATGTTGAAGAAATTTCCATGGAAAGTTCCAAAATTATCCGATTCCAGTTTTAAATTATTTGCTACACGAGGTGAATTTATTCCAATTTCAGAAATGTTAAAGAAAACTCCTAATGATATGGAAAAATCCAATAGTAACGGAAGTGGAGGTCTCAGCAATCTTCAAGACATTAGTGAAGGTTTAGAAGAAGAGATTACCTCTGTTCCTAACAAACCAAGTAGCACTGCCACTCCTAATGGTGCAGGTGGTGGTGCCGCTTCTGTTGTTGAATCTACTTCAAACGGTAAAGATCATACATCTAGTGAGACCGGGGCCAATAGATTATTACTTGCATTACCAGAGGAATGTCGAGAAGTGATTGGACGTATGGTTGAATTGGCGCCTGCATGCCGTATTACCATTGATGAAGTATTCAATGATCCTTGGTTAAGAACAGTTTCTATGTGTACTGTTGAAGAAACCAACCCTGGTTCACATGTTTTTGAAGTACTAAAATGTGAAGATCATGAGCATACTCAAGTTGATCAATCTAAAGCTCATATTGCAGCTTTTGAAAAAAACAAAAAGAAGTAAGCAAAACAACTAAATTAAATTTCAAATTAACCATTGTACATATATATAGGAAATGAGAGACACGTCATTTCTTTTTCGGGGAGGTTATATAAAATAAAAAAAGGAAACAAAAACACACATACACACAAGAGCGTATTAAACAATTAACAATTTTGCATTTTTTTTGCATTTTTTTCTATTCTTAGTTTGTTTTTTAGTTAAATTTTTATTTGTCAATAAAACATTACAATTCGTATCAATGACATCTCTTCTTTAAGAATATATTAAATTAAAAATTTGTATATACACGTATTCATCATGACCTCTGTATCTCTATTTCCCTTTCCGTTACCCTTTCGTGTCTAGCTTATCTCTCATTAGGCAACAACTTTCAAACCAACTTGTTTTGCAGTACTTATAATCGATCCAACAATAGCCTTCATATCAATATTCTTATGTCTATTATCAGTTTTCTTAATCTGAGCAATTTCCCACACATGTTTTAAACTAACAGTACCAGCTGGTTCTTTTGCTCCCTTTCCAGAAGTAGATATCCCACCAGAACCACCTTTCTTCAAATCCCCTGCAGCTCTTAATAATAACCAAGAAGTAGGTGGAGATTTCATTTCAAAATTAAATGTTCTATCTGGTTTAATATTTATAACTACTGGAATTGGAGTACCTGGATTATAAATGGCAGAACGAGCATTGAATTCTTTACAGAAATCAATGGCTTTGACACCTTTAGAACCTAATGCTGGACCAACGGGTGGGGCTGGTGCTGCCTTACCAGCTTCAACTACTAATTTGACTAATGCTCCCCTGGATGCCATGATAATGTGTACGGATAGAACAAAGAAGTTTGCTTGGTTGGCTGCTTGATTGGTGAAATTTTTTTTTTCGCCTTGTAGGGTGATTGATTGGAATTTTGGTGAGAGGGAAATATTGATTTTGACACTACCTTTTTGACTGAGTATGAAGATGGGAGACAAAAAAAATTTGAAACCCATCATATAGATGTGGTAAAACTCCGTTGATCGATTGACAATTGATAAGTAAAACAATAATTAGAGAGGATTTTAATAATGACATCAAAATCACTTCCATTAAATTCAAGAATTAAAGCGGGAGTAAAACAACCTAACGAATTATTCACTTATTTACGAGACATTGAAGGAAATTATCAATATGATAGACAAACTGTTGAAGATTCGGTATCATATTATTATTTGCCTGATTCCAATATTGATACTGGTATAGATTTACAAAGTGGATTTAGTAAATTCAAAAAAATCCCCGAAGCTACGAATGTGAAATCCATGGAATATTTACTTAAAGGGATTATGAAACATGAACAAGAACAAGGGCGGGAAAAGATCAGTAGTGATATAATTACATTTCGAGGAATCATGACCAAAATTATGACCATACCGACTAATCCATCCGATCGATTAGATTTATACATTGTTCCCTACGATGGAACATTATTTATGGATTTCGATAATAATTTAGAACTTGAACGTAGGAATGAACAAGATCAGCTTATGAAACTGACGAATACTAAAGAAAAATATGACTATATTAAAAAATGTGAATACTCAGGATATAAATTTGAAACCATCGCAACTATTCCAAAACCTTGGAATGAAATTTCAAGAACTTACATTGATAATACGAGAAATAAAAAAACTGTTAATAATTATGAACAATATTTATCCGTTATCAAAACCAAAATTGGTAATGTTAAGATCGTCTTAGCTGGAGAAGTCGACTGTTGTTGGGATTATTTACCTGAAACAACAACCCAGAATGATTCTACAAAATCTAATAGATTGAATCATTACGTTGAGTTGAAAACTGGTAGGATTATTGAAAACAACCTCCAAGTGATTTCATTCGAAAAGAAATTATTCCGAACATGGTGTCAATGTTTCTTAATGGGAGTGGAGAAAATCATATATGGATTCCGTGATGATAATCTTATTTTAAAAACGGTAGAATATTACAATACCAGTGAAATCCCCATCATGATTAGAGACAATCCACTTACAAATGCAAAGAATGGAAATAGTAGTACTGGTGGTTGTGGATCTGCGGGAGTAAAAAAGAAGAATAATTGTACTGATGCATTGAAATGGTATGGAGCAGTTACGGACTGGATCAATACTAGTATTGAGAAAACCGATGAAACTAAAAGTTATCGATTAAAATATGATCCCGTAAGAAAAGCATTGACTCTTAGTGAAACTAGCGATGAGATGAATCAAAGTTTAAGAAATGGTGATTTATTAACTGAAGAATTTAAACAATGGAGAGAAAGTTTGAAAAAGTGAATAAGTATATGTGTGTATAATTAATATAATAGGTCATGTGATATTCATAGTGTGATTATTAATCACGTGTGCAATTTTTCAAATCATTTTTTTTTTTTCGCAGATTTCGGTATCCAATAACCACAAAATTGCAATGGGAGAAAGGAAAAAAAAAAAGGGGGAGGAAGAGCAGTGGACAAAATTATCCGTGGACCGCGTGCGCATGTGGTGCTAGTGTCTAGACCATAAGCTTAGGTTCCACTGATTAATAATTAACCGTGCGAGGGGCACCACACCACTTCCAGAACTGTTAATACTATTACAAGAAAAAAAGTACCAAGGAGTAGTTGTTGCTTAGTGATGATCAATTCAAAACTCTATATCTTTTTTAAGAAGTGGAGAAGTAATCTTGAAGTTTATTGTCAAGTGAGAAGGGGGTGACTTGGAAAGATTGGCCACGTATTATAGTTGAATCGGGATTTGCATTCAAATTTGTTGACGGTGGTAGCGGCGGTACGAGAGAGAGATTGTGAGAATGGTTCCCTGTACATAACATGTGGTTGCACTTAGGTGAGTGTGAGTGTTAGTGTGAGCGTGAGGGATACCGAAAGGTTAGCCGAGGAATAAATTCATTTTTTTGTTGCGCTTCCCCAGAAATTTTTCAGCCAATGGAAGTAAGCTTATAACTAATACTATTGCTATTACCACTACCAATCCTATTCCAATTACAGTTAGAGAAGTATAAGGAGTATTTGATGAGGAGCAAATAACAATTAAAATAGAATAAGAGTAAGAGGGGGTGTATATAACCTAAATTGACATCTCGCTCTGTCATCATCACCGTCATATTCGTTTTTCTCAACTACTCCTCTTTCTTTTTTTTTGTAGATGATGACAAACGAACGCGATTGCTCTAGAACCAATCCATAATCGGGTGATTTGGAACGTGTCGAAGCTTGTTGGCTATAGTCGTCATTACCACACCTGCATACGACCTGGTGACCACAGTTGTGCTTAGTTCTGGAATTACAATAAGCATCATGTATGGCCAATGACAAATACAAACCACATGAAAAATTATGTTGCGGTCTCGCGCTTGCTCTCACTAAGCAGCAATAATATCCCCCTCCTCCTCCTTCCTCCCCCGCCTAAAAAAAAAACCTCAATCACAGCAACACTATAAATACCCCTATGATTTCTGCCAAATAATATTTCACCAATTACTAAAGAAAAAAAAAGTCTGCTTTTGTTCCTTTTTTTTCCATTTTCCATTTTCCATTTTCCATATCATCGATTGTATCGTATATTTATTCAATCTACAATGGCTCCAGTTTACACTAACTCAAACGGTCAACCAATTCCAGAACCTTTCGCCACTCAAAGAGTCGGCCAACATGGTCCTTTGTTGTTGCAGGATTTCAACTTGATTGATTCCTTGGCTCACTTTGACAGAGAAAGAATCCCAGAAAGAGTTGTCCATGCTAAAGGCTCTGGTGCTTATGGTGTTTTTGAAGTCACTGATGACATTACCGATGTCTGTTCCGCTAAATTCTTGGACACTGTTGGTAAAAAAACTAGAATCTTTACCAGGTTCTCCACCGTTGGTGGTGAAGCAGGTTCTGCTGATACCGCTAGAGATCCAAGAGGTTTCGCTACTAAATTCTACACTGAAGAAGGTAACTTGGATTTGGTTTACAACAACACCCCAATTTTCTTCATCAGAGACCCATCAAAATTCCCACACTTCATTCACACCCAAAAGAGAAACCCGGAAACTCACTTGAAAGATGCCAACATGTTCTGGGATTACTTGACCACCAATGAAGAATCTATTCATCAAGTTATGATTTTGTTCTCTGACAGAGGTACCCCAGCTTCTTACAGAGAAATGAACGGTTACTCTGGTCACACTTACAAATGGTCCAACAAGAAAGGTGAATGGGTCTATGTTCAAGTTCATTTCATCAGTGACCAAGGTATTAAGACATTGACCAATGAAGAAGCTGGTGCTTTGGCTGGTTCCAACCCAGATTATGCTCAAGAAGATTTGTTCAAGAACATTGCTGCTGGTAACTACCCATCTTGGACTGCTTACATCCAAACCATCACTGAAGCTCAAGCTAAAGAAGCTGACTTCTCTGTCTTTGATTTGACTAAAGTCTGGCCACATGGCAAATACCCATTGAGAAGATTTGGTAAATTCACTTTGAATGAAAATCCAAAGAACTATTTCGCTGAAGTTGAACAAGCTGCCTTCTCCCCAGCCCACACTGTCCCATACATGGAACCATCTGCTGATCCAGTCTTGCAATCCAGATTGTTCTCTTACTCTGACACTCACAGACACAGATTGGGTACCAACTACACCCAAATCCCAGTTAACTGTCCAGTCACTGGTGCTGTTTTCAACCCACACATGAGAGATGGTGCCTTCCAAGTCAACGGTAACTTGGGCAACCATCCAAACTACTTGGCTACTGACAAGCCAATTGAATACAAACAATTCTCCCTCCAAGAAGACCAAGAAGTTTGGCACGGTGCTGCTACTCCATTCCACTGGAAAGCTACCCCAGCTGATTTCAAACAAGCTCAAGAATTATGGAGAATCTTGAAGAGATATCCAAACCAACAAGAACACTTGGCTCACAACGTTGCTGTCCATGCTGCTGGTGCCGATGCTCCAATCCAAGACAGAGTTATTGCTTACTTCGGTAAGGTTTCTCCAGACTTGGCTAACTTGATCAAGAAGGAAATTTTGCAATTGTCTCCAAGAAAGTAAGCTGTACAAAGTCAGGAGCAGAGTTTAATGTTGGAAAAAGATGACAAGGAAGTGGTACGTAGATGATGCTATTAATTTGAAATTAAAGTGTTCGCTTGTTTTTACTTTCTTGGTTGCTGTCTTTTGGTTGGTTACCCTATATTTATAGTTTGCTATTATTATTTTTATTATTTTAACCATTAGTATTACTATTATTCTAATTTTAGTTTATATTGCTTTACATGAATGTATTTAGTGAATGAGAAAATGCTTTATTCGTAAAACAAGTGTTTATATCATATGACATTGAGTCATGTGACTTGGTCATGTGATTCGTTTTTTTTTCTTTTTTTTTTCCAACCGAGCAACAAATGGCTTGTGGTGGGTCCCCAACGATTCATGCCGAAGTCAGTATCCATTTATTTCGTTTCTTAGTTTAGTCATCTTGCGCGCCAAAAAAAAAAAAAAAAAAAATTTTTTGTTCTAAAATTTTTGAAAATACTTTCCAACCAAATCACAACGTTCAACAATTTTCCCGCTACTATCGCCAACATCTTTCTTATCATTATATACTGACCACTCCGTCTATTTGTGAAAAGAAGAAGAACAGCTCTGAAGAATTCTGAGACAGAGAAGAAAAAGAGACTAATAAGACAGCGACTAGGAGAATTATGACAGCGTCAACACAGTTTAATTACAGTAGAAGAAATTCAAATGCTACGACACCTTACACTATACCTACCGGTACAACGACTGCAACTGCAACAACAACCATAACCAACTCAGGTTCAGTCATGAGCACGGGTGGCAAGACATTATCTCATCAACATACTCACCATAACCATATCCATTATCACCACGAACAACATCATCATCAATCTCCTGGGCTGTCGAATTATCAAATACATCATCACCATCACAGTCAAAATCCTAATAATAATTCACGACAGCATCAAAACCAGAACCTTTCACATCTTCATGAACCACAACAGCAGCATCAACCACAACAATCTATAGTCACAGTCGCAACTACAACGACAACGACAACTCCCATATCAAGCTCTATCTCATCACCACCATTATCTGCTACGTCAGCGACATCGGGAGCACAAGCACCGCCAACGTTATCACGAGAATTTGTTGTGCGTAGAATCAGTGAAGGAGAGACGGGGAGATTAAAAGAAGAATTACGATGTGAGGCATGTGGGAAAGGGTATAAACATATTTCTTCCTTAGCTAAGCATTTATGGGAACATACTCCTGAATGGAATGTGACGAAGAAATTATTGATTTCAAAACATCAACAGGTTCAATTATTAGAAGCTGCGAGTATTTTAATTGGGATGAATGAGCATAATGGGATTAATACTGTCAATGGGAATGGGAATGGAATTAATGGGAGTGGGATTAATCAACATCAACAGGCTGTTCAAAGACATTTGAATCGCTATGAAAGAAGAAAATCAGTGCTGGGGGATAACAATAATAATAACCATCATTATAATCATGGGAATAATCCATATTCTCCTCCAAACTCCAATAATTCTACTCCTTCTATAATAAATAGTGATCCAGTGGTGATTAAAGATGAACTTGATCTGTCAATACTGTTTAAACAGGGGTATCAAAATCAGCATCATCAACAACACTTTCAAGGAGTCCATGATGATGTTCAAGATGAAGATGAAGATGACGAGGACGAGGACGACGAAGAAGAATATAATGATAAATATGATGAATTTAATGGACAGAGAAGATTGAATTATGGACGTATGCGGTCGGTTTCTCATGAACCTCCAATGGTTTATACCAATCATAACATCACTTCACCTCACTTACAACCACAACACGAACAATACCAAGAACAAAATCATGGTCGACAGAAAGAACACGATAGAAATGGTGGTAATAGTAATAATTCATTAAAATCGCCCACGTCTAGTAGATTTATAAATTCGGAAACACCTGTACAAGCGAATTTTTCAATCATGAATAATGGTAATGTTAATGGTGGTAGTGGGAATAATGAAGTAGCAAATGGTAGCTTAAAATCTCAAGTATAATAATACACCATCTAGGAAAAGCAAACAATAAACATAAAAAAAATCAGGGGAAATATACAAAAAAAATGAATGGATTTCAGATAATGATGATAATAGTTTCTAAATAAATATTGCAAATTGCAAATATATATATATATATATATATTATACTGCCACACACGCACGTGCACACACAAAGAGAAAGAATTGAAAGGTGTATATAAAGAAGACTATACTCTTCTGGTTTCTTGTTATTGGTGATGCTGATTCATGTTTTATGATATACAATAATTAATAGCGACTTTCATATTCTTTCCGTATCGCTTGAATTGCTTCGTTGGTTTCTTTTCCTGATAACTCGAAACGACTCTTTATTTGAAAACGATCTCTGAGTGATGCATTGCCAAAAAGTAAAGTGTTAAGTAGCTTCTGTCAGGGGAACTGGAGCAACCAAATCCTTGCTATAGCTAAGTAGGGAAGAGAGAAGAAAACGGCATCCAACACAAACGCCAGAAATAAACTCTTACATATTCAACAAATATAGGAGGTATTTGTCAACCATTATGCATGGTCAAAATAGCGAAAAGCCATTCATAAAATTAATCAAGTTCGAACAACTCAAAAGTAAAGGAGTAAGAATTGTTCAAGAAAGACTTTCCATGGATATTATTGGATAGGAGATCCATATGTCACCGTGAGTCCTCTCCCTAGGTAAACAAACATTGAAGCTTTTCAAATCAGGAACAAAAACTAGAATGGAAATGCGATGGTCATATTTGCCAACATGTTCTCTCATAACAACGGACGCGGTTGATTGAACCAGGATGTTCCGTACCACACACGTAGGAAAGTTGAAAAACATGGAAGTCAATAGCATTTTAAGAACTAACAGTATCAGTACTGATATTCACAATACTAGTCAACCCAACCATGAAATCATCAGAAGCAGTGGTGGCAATAATGGTAATATATTCCATATGAGAAATACGTGGAACATTTGGGAGTTTTTGACGTGAAGTTGATAACGTCCCACTTGAACTGGGCCATGATATTGTATACTATTTGGCAAAACACCACCAGAATGGGGGGACAAGTTGATCAGTAAATGGAATATTATGTCTTATAATGTTGGAATCAACGTCACAAGTGATTCAACCACTGGTAGTAATTGATGTTACGAGCTTGGTGAGCTTGGTTGTGCAATGGGTTATCTTGCCATGTCTATATGCATTCTGTTATTTGAGTGAATCTGATTGAACATATAGTGTACGTACATTTCGACGCCCTTCTAAATTCTAAACACACCTACAAATTTCTTTTCGGTTCGTTTGCCAGTATATGCAGGATTATGGAGAAACCGCAACTTGGAAGCTTTTGGTTGCATTTTCACGTGATCTTTTACTTGATTTAGAGTGATTTTACAAAACTAACGGTCAGCAGTTCCCCCTTATTCGGTTTTTTCTACATTTTTGGGCCCGGGCACGTTTTTTCAGCGTGCCGTGGTTCCCCGTCCCCCGGTTTTTACCCCAAATCACGCCAAATTCGGGCGTGACGGGGTTCCCCGTCCCTTGGGGTTTTCCCGAAATCGCACCAAATTCGGCGCGTCGGGGTGGGCTCATTAGGGGCGACCGTCCCCCCAAGTATTTATGGGTCTGGGGGACCCGGTCTGGTGAGGGATGCGACTGAGGGAACATTGCCCCCCAGTTTGGTCCGCAAGGGACCGACTTTGTACTATCTATATACCTATTTGATACCTATTTAGTATCTATATACCTATTTAGTACGTACATAGCATCATGACAGCCAAAGAATGAGCAGCTTCCCCAATTGAACCCAAGCAACTGGTCACGAGTCACTTTCCTGTTGCAATGTCACCGCAAATCAACAACCGCCTTTAAATTGTGGACTCTACTCAAAGTAGTTCAACGCGGCGTTAACCTTATTTGGGCGGCTCTTCAAAATATCTGTCCAAAAACTCTGGATTCTCATTTTACTGCACTTGTACCAGTTTCTATTCGTCATATTATTCTTTTGAATGGATAATTATTGATAATTTATGGGAAGGGAACTTAACCGCCATCTAAATTTTAAGTGCCATATAAATTTTAAGTTAGTAAATAATTCGATAAATAAATTAAAGAAAAAGTAATACTCACTTCCCAAATGTTGTTATAATTGTATTTATTGATATGATTGATGATTCGTTGATGTGATTGATGATGGATTGATGCTTTATTGATATGATTGTTGATTGATTGGTTTGTGGTTAATAAAAACACAAGAAAGAAGAAGAAAAAAGTGTTGTAAAAAAGTAAAATTTTTTGGGAAACTTGTTCTCCTTTTATAGTTGTGGATTTCTTGCAACAGAAACTTAATGTGTAGTTGTATTTTAGCGTATAGTTTTTTTGTATGTCTTTTTTTACAGCCATTTCTGAAAGCCTTTTTACTAAGGTAGACAAATTTATTTATACTGGAGCGCACTGAAAGTTTCATATTACCTGCCCAAATATTAAAATACTGTACGTCCTTGCATTGTCCTGTCCTGCGAACAAGAAGAAAGGAAAAAAAATTTTCCACGCTTCTTTCTTCCTTTCTTTCTCCTTTCTTTCTTTCTTTCTTTCTTTCTTATTAACCATCAAATACATTAATAATATTCTTTCATAAATCCCAAAACACATGTCCATTCAAGAATGGAACAACAGCAACAATAAACGGAAAGAATCTTGTTTATTCGGAGTGAAGTTTTGGCGTGATCGATTTCCCACGATCTGATATCTTTTTCTTTGACGAACCGTTTTGGCAAGTCGTTAAAAGCAGGACTTCGTTAGCTTTTGAATTGACATCATTTGTCTCCTTTTTTGGTTAGTTCATTTCTTATTGAGATGGTTAAATTTTGGAGTTTTTGATCTTTGGAATATTTTGGTATTTGTAGAATAATACTTAGAGATGTGCATCATAGTACATCAGAGCAGGGATTTTCTACTCTCTGGTGTCTCCAAGAACACATACATTTTATTTATATATCTCTGTCTGTTGATATATATATATATATTTATATGTATATTTACAAGTGTAGAATATTTACAGGATAATGATGTTACGTGAAGATGATCAATGTGTAACCCAGTATATCGATTATTCTTCTTGGCCACGAATAATTTCTCCCGTTAAAGGTTGGGACTTTATCAATTGTTCTCTCAATTCATTCTGTTCTTTATGTTCCAATTCATTAGCTAATTGTTTCTTCAGTTTCTCCCTTTCTTGTTGTTGTTGCCTTTCGAGTAATTTGGCTTGTTGACGAGCAGCATCTTTAATTGGACCTTGACGTAACGCTGCTCGTTCTGCTTCTTGGGAATAATTTATAAAGACAAATGCCCCCACCGCAAATGTACATGATAATCCTAGGGTTATTTTCGATGCTGTCGACATTATTTAAGAATCAATAAATTCTAATATAAATCCTCTCCTTTGTGGCTTGTGGTTTTGGTTGTTTTTGGTAGATCTAGATGAGAACTATGACTAACGGGGTTTGAGTGAGTCCATGTTCGATAGTGCTGATCCATTTTGGTTGTCTGCTCTTTTTTTTAACTACCTGGTTTTTTTCTTAGTCGTGTGCAATTGGTGAAGAAATTACTGTAGGTTGTTTGAAAATTGTTAGATTGGTAGCTCACGCACAACATTGCAAATAGTACTCCCGCAGAGAGAAAGACACACTCATATAAGTTATTATCAATATGGAAACCTTCGAAGTGGTTTGCAGTTGGATTTTAAATGGAATAATGCCATAAATAACATGGAGTCTTGTTAATTAAAAATTCTGGAGAGAAATAACGTGAATTTTGACAACTAAAAAAAAAGATACATTAACTAGAAATGGCGAGTGTCTGGGATAGGATGTGGTAAGAGAAGAGGTATGATGTAATGGAAATGGATGTGATCTTTTCTGGGTCATCAAATGTATTAATCATTTCGTCATGAGTTGCATACTTCTTTCTTTTTCCTTGAGTTTTTGCAGTATTTCCAATGTAAAAGAAAAAATGTCAAGTCAATGATTCATGACCTTATCTACTAAAACATTGTGGTGTTTTGGATCTAGATTCATATATATGGCTTAGCATAGAATAGGATCGATTGGAATTGAGCTGACCATCTTATACCGCTGGATAGTGTGTGTGTGTGTATGTGTGTGCGATTCTAAGTGGAAATGTAGAAGGGTTCAAATTTATTATCAATTATGGTGCGAGAATGAAATATTTGAATCCGAGTTGGAAAAAACAAACAAGCAATTAACTAATAAAAATTAATTAATAAAAAATTAATTAGCAGAAAAACTGAAGAGCTGCTTCTTCTCCCTTCAGTGCAACACACCACAACACATTTCAACACAATACAAAACAAGACAATACCGCTAATATCACCAACACTTCTCAACACTGCTTCAGCAACTTCAATTCCAATTCCAATATCAATCCCACAAGACTAATTTGATCTTTATTTTACTTTACTTTACTAAACCACCTGATCTGTATACTACCTGCGTAAGTAATTAGTGTGGGAAAGGAAACCAGAGGAAACCGAGAAAGCTAAAATTGACAAAGAACAAAGCGACAAACAATTAAGACACAGACAAACCAAAGTGAACGAGAATTCATCAAACAAATCAAAAAACCAAAGAAACAATTACAAAAAGAGATGACTGCTCATTACAATACCTCTTCCACCATTACAACCAGCACAACTGGCACAGCTTCAGTTTCCACTCCCACAGCGAGCAACACCACTATAGATTCAACCAACAATCCACGAGCATTGTCGTCGCCTTCTTCTTCTACACCAACCACCACTATTCCCACCTGTTCTAATCCCATTCCCAATTCCACAGACAATCCTACCTCGATGTCAAATAACAGCCTCCATAAGCCTCACGTTTCTAACCTTACGAAGAATTTAATGTCCAACTCGTCGTCAGGTTCAACTGCTTCGTCTCCCAGTGGACATGCAAATCCCGTGGGAACAAGTGAGAGTCTAGTCAACCAGGAACAACACCAAAACCAACAACCGCACCACTACCACCAAAGCACTAGCCAATCAAACCTATTCAACAACCCTCTGTCATCGAGTCAATCAAGTCATATAACCAATAAGTTCATACCCACGAATTCTTCCTCTTCTGGAAACAACCCTGAATTGACCAATTCTTTTCCCACGAACTCAAGTTTTTTCCATCAACAAAATCACCCACATGGGCCAGGGCCAGTTGTCAACGATTCAATACATTACATCCCCTCTTCTCATAATACACCCACAGCAATAAGCACTTCATACAATTCACACCCTCATTCTTACACGGCTTCATTACCAACTTCCAATAACTTCATAACCCAAGCTCCTCAGCCAATGTCATCTTTCTCTTCATCTTCAAGTTTTAAACCCCCCGCAATCATTCCCAATCCCATCCCAACCACAAACGTTGATAACGATACAGCGAATAGATTCACTTCCGCATCATCGTCTTTTACTCGACCGTCGTCATTTGCCCCCCCAAACCAATACCAGCCAAATTCGTTCCAGCAACAACAACAATTCCAACAACAGCAGCGATTTCCAAATTCTCTACCAAACTCATCATTACCACAATTCAAGCCTCCCCCACTTCAATCAACACTACTGTACAATAGCAAGTTTCAACAACATCATCCAGTGGTAAGTGAACAACAGGTTCACACCAGCGGATCTAATACGCCAGTAGACAACCAATCGCCACACGACCATATGTCAGCCTCACCATCATCATCCTCATCAATACCACAACAACCATGGCAATCTCAATCACAACCACAAAATGAAAGACCGCATGTTCGATCATTCCATTCCACTTCATCATTACCTCAAGGAAAGAAGCAGAATATTTCTCGCAATGTACACCATCATACGTCTTCGTATCCTCAGCCACCCCCACCAGCACCCCCCGCTTACGTACCTCCAGAACCAGATCATTATATGACATATAGCGAATTTTTAGAGAACTTAACTATGAAAGATAAACAACAAGGTACATCATCTACGTCGTCGTCGACATCTTCGTCCAATCATGAACAACAACATTTGAATATCGTGGAATATCCTGTCAATGATTTAATTATAATGTTATCATGTTTATTAACAAAAATAATTGAAGCTAACGACAAATTACATCCCAGTCATTTTGAAAATACCATTGCTATTAGACAAAAACTTAAAGAAGAAAAAAGACTAAGAAAATTACAAAAGAGGAATAAATTACGTCGTGAACAAGAACACGACAGTGATAATGATAATTATGATGATAATGATGGTGACAATATTGAAATTGATAGAAATGAAGAAAATATAGAACATGATAATAATCACAATAACCATAATAATGACAATGATATTGATATTGATAGTGATATTGAGAGGTGTGAAGATGTTGAAGATGAAGAGGAAAAAGAAACTGACGAAGAAGAAGACGATGATGAAGACGATGAAATGAAGAATAAATATTTGGCCAATGTTTTGGCATTTCATGGAACAAATGTACCTGGAATTTCTTTGCAAGCATATTTAGCAAGAGTTTTAAAATATTGTCCTGTAACCAATGAAGTGTTTTTATCATTATTAGTTTATTTTGACAGAATAGCTAAAAAAGCCAATAATTTGAACCAAAGGAAGAAGAAGAGGAACAAAAAGAGTAAGACCAAGACGAAGACTAGGAAGAAGAAAAGCTCATCATTAGATAATGATTTGCAAGACGAACAAGAACAAGAAGAAGAAGAAGTGGTGGAAGATACAGAAGATTCTGAAGAATCTGAAACGGAACAATTATTTGTCATGGATTCTTATAATATTCATCGCTTAATCATTAGTGGAATAACAGTATCATCGAAATTTTTCCTGGATATTTTTTATAAGAACTTGAGATATGCTAAAGTTGGAGGATTACCATTGGAAGAATTAAATTATTTAGAATTACAATTTCTATTACTTTTAGATTTCAAATTGATGATTTCTGTGGAAGATTTACAAAATTATGGTGATTTATTATTGAGATTTTGGAAAAGAGAACAGATTGCAAATGAATTGATTCTAAATGAACAAAAATGATGAGATGATTATGTTTTACGTTTACTTGAAGTTGTTAATTATTTTTTGTAATTCTATGTGCATTTTTGGTCCTAATGTGTAATGACTTGTGTTTTTATGGTGTATAACATTATTACATTAGTCCAATTGTCATTATAGTTGTTTTTATTGTTACTGTTATCTTTCTCGCTACCTTTACCATTATTATTACTGTCATTACCATTATTAATTATTTGAATGTTTTTGCTGTTGACTATTGTTTAATTTTAATTTAATTCTTCATTGTGTGGTATGATATATCCTTGTTGGTTTTATATACTATATTATTTATCAAGTATCGTTTTGCTTTTCTGAGTAACATTTATTGTAAATTAACCCATCTATATGTATACATATAATTTACTATTATATATGGAACATACTTTTACCAACCTTACTTAGATTGAACGTTTAGATCTAGGTAGCTGCGTCTTTACTCCTCATATTTTCCCCGTTCGATGATCAAGGGAGGGTGGTAGAATACGACTCCCGAGTTACCCGTCATTACATACTTAACTCAACAAGAGCGAAGGGGTAGGAGGGGTGTGAGAAGAGGGGCGGACAAAGGTCATGGAACCTGTTGAATCGTAGAATCATCGAATTGGTGTCGTATAATTGAATCCGGGATCATTTATTTCGAATCCACATTTAAATTGGTATCGTTTTAGGTAATTTCCTTATTAGGATAGATAATGTAATGGTACCAAAAAAAAAAAAAAAAAATTCGCAGTCTAATTATGTTGAGGCTGATGTTGTTACCAAGAATTTTTTTGCAATTTATGGAAATTTTCCAACGAAGCCATGGAACAAGGCTTAGGTTTTTTAGAAAAGTATAACTAAAATTTATTCCCCAAAATATAGCATACAATTCCACACCTAATGCTATAACCAGGAGTATAACCCTCTCAATTTATGAGTGTTACCACCGTGAGAGTATCACAAAAAAAAATTCCTACGTTTTGGGCATTTTCCCAAATTACGAATACTGAAACAACTTGTGGTCCCCACTGATATTGGAGTGATCCATGACAATATATAACTAACTTTATGCTATTTCTTTTCTTTTTTTAAAAATAAAAAATTCAAAGCTCAAAGCTCACCCATTTAACTTTCCAAAGAATCCGGAGTGAAGACAGCGAAGATTATACAAGCAATCACACTTCCACAAATACCACTTCCAATTTTGCTTTCTATTTTTAATTGAAATTTAACAATTGTTAAAATTTTTTTGGGCCACATTCTCCGAATAGTCTGAATCCTAGTCATCTATTTAAACTACTGACTATTTCGTTCCCTTTTAGCAGTTTTTGATTTTTTATTTTACCTAATTCCCACTCTTCCACAAAAAGACTTGTCTAGATTGAGACTTTACTTATATCATAGCATATAATACCATTGGAAGTACAACCATCATCATCTTCTTCATCATTTATATTAAAGTGACATTTTCTTTTGCTTTTTCATCTATCATATTTTACTAATTATTTTTCTTTTTTTGGTTAGATTCGATATAACTTGATTTCATTATGGAAGCAACTAGCGTACTTAAACTTCTACCTACCTGGACTCCACTGACAGTACCCACATCGACAAGTATAAGTACCATCAATCCTACCAACACTGCTGGATTAGCATTGACATTATTAGAAATCCAACATGAAATACTAACTCAAACCAATACAATCTCCTTATATTTCCTATCGAAAAAAGCCCGAGGATTGGCCGCTTCAATCACCTTAATTAATGATCAACAATTCCTTGCCACAGCCACTGCAACAGCTACACAAGAGTTCCCCATGATTACTCAAGAAATGGTGAATGCTACTTTGAATTTAAAAGATCTTGAATGGTCCAATAATTTATATGGCATAAATTTATCAGTACCCTTTAACTTATTGTTCACGGTACTATTTGGGATTTGTTTATTTGGTTACATTGGACTTGGAATTTGGAATCGTAGGAATATTGGATATTTCACCATATGTTTTATCTGTGGTTCTGTTTTGGAAGTGGTGGGATATTTAGCTCGAGCTATTGCACATTATTTATATTCCGACCCGAATTTATTCCTATGTCAAATCATCACCCTTACGATTGCTCCCACATTCGTAATGGCTTCAATATATTATCTATTAGCGCAATTGATAGTTATAATTGGTTCCGAGCATTCGTTGATGAAACCACGATGGGTGTGTTATATATTTATATTTTGCGATGTTGTTAGCTTGATTGTTCAAGCCAGTGGAGGAGCCACGGCGGCAATTTATTTGAGAATGTTTATTGATAGTATGTTGGGGACATATATCATGGTGGGTGGAATTGCATTTCAAGTGATTTCTATGAGTTTCTTCCTTTGGTTGTTATTTGATTTCATTTATGGAGGGTATTTTAAAGTTAATCCCAATTTCAAATTTTCCTTCATGAGATTGTTTCATTTATTGTTCAATACGAGTCGGGGAAAGAAATTGCGTAGCGAGTATTTGGAACCTTGGTATAATCCTAATGTTCAATTGGTTAATATTCGACAAAATAAAAGATTGTTCAATTATTTACCTTTGATAATGGTGATATCTGTCGGATTCATATACATACGATGTGTTTATCGAGTTATTGAATTATCAGAAGGTTGGAGAGGGTATTTGATAACCCATGAAGAATTTATTTTTGTGTTTGATGCATTGATGGTGTTATTGACGAGTTTTATCTTTTTGGTTTTCCATCCTTGTTTTGTATTTGGTAAAGAAATGGCTAATTCGATAAGTACAAAATTGGAACCAACAAGAGATACCAAGTGGGCAAGTGAAAAAAAATATGATTACAGCAACGACATTAAAAAGGATAGAGATTATGATGACGATAATGACAATGATTCCAATGATTCATTTGGCAGAAATTGGGATGATATTAAGACATTACCGAATTATTCAAATGATTTGATGATATCCAATAATTCAAAAGAGTTGACTCCAAATTCAAGAGATTGGAACTCCAAAGAATTAACTCCGAATACTCAAATCAGTCAAAAGTATGCCAATCCTTATTTGCAACCAACAAGATTTAGTCAATATGAACATCAATATCATAAAAACAATTATCATGATAATCGTGACCGTGAATCAAAGTTTAATTATTCGGTTAGTTCGACAAATACCTATACCTATACCAACAATACCTATAATAATACGTTTGACAATAATGACATTGAGAGTTCCGAATTTGAATTCAAATTCAATCCATACACTGGAAAAAATTATAGATAATCCACTCACAATAAACACAGTCATTGAATTAAATTAAATTATAAAAATAACCAAAAAAATAAATCTATAGCTAGTATATGTGTAAATAAATGGCAATCAACAAACATTATTAAATTATCAACTAGTAGAAATAAAAGAAACCAAACCAACCCGAATGAAGGAATTCAACAAACACACACAGACCTCACTTCGCTTTGGGAATCCAAGAAGAGGCATCTTTCACACAATAACTATCAGCACAACCACAGGCTTTCAATTTTGTTACATCAGTCTGCTTATCTTGAACAATTAGACATGGATGGTACGGTGGAATTTCTGCATTCTTGACACATTCTTGTGGTGGGACATAGACATCTTTGATGTAGTTTGAGATTAATTTAGTGCCTTCCATCGTTATTGTTGGATCTTCTTGTTTGAATTCGATCAGTATATTCTTCTTCGATGAAATTCAATACCAAAGCTAGCGAGAACTAAGGGAAATCATCGATCTTTATATAATCCTTTGAGTTATTTTTTTGACTTTTACAAAGTTAGTCATCTAGTACTTTTTTTTGGCATCTGTCGAAAAAAAAAAGACTGAAAAATTAGATAAGGAAATTTCAAACGAGTTGTTGCAAAACAGTGTAGAAAAACCTCTCAAGATCGGAACAAATTCAGGACATCATAATCACAGGTGCTGGATCTCGGGCCATGAATACCATAAACACAAGCACACAATCATATACACACCTATGCTCAAGATACCCTTCAAATAGGACATTCTACTCATGTAACCAACATACTCCTCTTCCCCATTATCAACCATCCTCTCTGGTGTCGTTACGCGAAACATTCATCTTGGGCAGCCGCTACTGTCCCGACAAAATATTCGCTTGTCAGGGGTTTCGGATAAGACGAGTGTGGAACACGAACACCGCGTGCTTGTCCTGATTCCGCCCCACCCCCCATTAACAATCGATGGATTATTCATGTTTACTTATTGCTATTTCAAGCAATTTGCTATCGATATGTTGATCCTGTACCAACTCATGCCATATCAATTGTAACTGGAAGATACATCATCCTTGTTAGTACTCTTCACCCTTTATAAAGAAACCATTGCCTCGTCTAATACATACTTGTTGTTGTAATCTTTCATGGACAAATCTCGAAAGTATAACCCCGAGACTACACCATTCCACCCCAACTTCTTGATTCCCGCTATCGCTAAAAATAGACGTTTTGTTAGTACTCTGAAACAGTTTTTTCTTATCCCTTTTTTTTCTCTCGTGTTGTTACTAATAACATACATTATCGATATTATTCCAAAATTCCAACATGTTGTAGCAAGCCATTCGATTTCAAATGTAGGTATTGTTATCTCTGATTTGTTAGCCTTTATCAATTTGTAAAGTTGCAACAATGAACTTAGTTCATGCGCTCCAAAATTTTGCTCGCAAGATTCAAACAAGAATCGGTGCCAAGTTATCATTGGTTTAATTTGTGAAAGTGTTTGACCCGAAGTAAGGGTCTTTTCGATTATGTGTTTTAAAATTTGCTTTTTCATATGATTGGAAACAGATCGTGTTGAATCCCTTATCAAATTTACAAAAATATTAAACATCTCAGTTGCAATCTTGCGTTTAAATTCAACGCACTCATCTATAACGGTGCACAAGTTTTCAAATGAACCCAGCGATAACTCGGATTGGAAATGAAACACTATCACTTGTTGAAGACATTCTTTCCACTCAACTTCAGTCGTGTGGCTTTGTTGTTTCTGGATTATTTCTTTCAATTCCAAACATTTTTTTCGAATTTCATTCCATTCATTTACATTCAATTTGTAATTAGAACAAGAATACATTATGTTTAGAATGCTTGCCCTTGTTTTCCACAATACCAATTGCTGATATCTTGAAGCTTCAATATCGGGAGAAATCAAATCAATGAAACCAATGCATATTTTGCAAAATTCACGAGCATGGGTAGATAATGGCAACAGTTGACAACCAAGGGCAACGTTGTATGACTTGCTAGCTAGCCATTCTAAATCATCAACAGTGAATATTTTGATATGACTTTGGGCTAATTTGGTTGCGATTTGACAACTCTTTCCAAGCAATTCCTCAAGTGAAAGTATCAACTTTTCGTCCATTTTCCCGTTATTTTCAAATTCAGTATTGTACATTATAACAGCACAACGACAACATGCCGGGAATACAATATCATTGCTTTGAAGTTTTGCAACATATTCTTTGTTGAACTCAAACTCACACATGTATGCAACCAATTTGAGAAAAATCGTTCTAATGTGGGTTGGTGATAGCTTGTTTTTGCTCTCGAGTATACACGCAGCTATGGTTAATATAGCAATAGGATCATCATGTTCAGTCAATCTAACGATGCTTTCCATTGCTTTGTCCTCATTGTGTAACATCAAGTAGGATCGAAACAAATTGAATTGGGTTAAAACTGCATTCTTATCTTCCACTTCCATTGATTCAACGATCGATATTACCTCACTATAATTTCCAAGTTCGAAATGATTATTTTGGATGGCTCTCAAAATCTTACCTCGATCTTGGTTCTCAGAATACCCAATATAGAATAATCTAGAAACAGCCAATTCGAACCAGCGTATGCTTTCTTGGTACTCTTCTTGTTGATAACCTTTTATACCTTGGGACCAAACGATTGCAACTACACTAGACTTTGCAGTTAACGATAGTTGATTTTGTAACGTGCGCTCAGCAACTTGTATGAATTGTCCCAATTCCGAAAGAACTTCCAGAGAACGGGTGTTTTTGCAAAGTAAAATATTGATGACAAACTTTGCTACAATCAATTTTTCAACAAATGCCTGGTTAGAACTCAAATGTGTCAACAAATAATCCAAACATTTATTAACCCCTTTAAAACTTTTGTTGATGGATAATTTCAACAATTCAATTGTTTTATCAAAGTTGGCAGCTATATCCACAGATGTTACCAATTGCATGAGAACATTGTCTAGTTCCCGTTCATTATCAGTGGTACCAATGTCGAAATATAGATGATAAATTTCAAATGAACTTGGAAAACGCTCTTGCATAAAAAGGAGAGCTTCTTTGGCTTGCTCTTTAGTTTGTGGGGCATCTATAGCCTTGTAGCATTTGACCAATAGAATATAGCAATTTAAGTACCTTTGGTTGTAGACGTCTGATGTCAATTTTATAGTCTCCAAATACTTGATAGCTAACAAAACCATGAATTTTGAGTCCTCGTAGTTATCCTTCTGATATTGCGATAAACTGGAATTGTAAAGAATTCTGCTACATTCTAAAACAAAAGAAGGTTCCCCCAATCCAACTGACATCTGTCTCCACTGTTCCTCATAGTTTCTAGCCAATACAAAATCATCATCGATAACCGCATAGTTTAAGTTTAACATGATCAGCTTTTCTCTATATTCATTGAGGATCATTTTGTTGCCTTGATCTAATGCCGAATCTCTATCGAGTTGGACTAATTTGGATATCATCGGTTCTAAGTATATGTTGCATTTTTTAGCAACATCTTTGATATCTTTGCTTATTGAATTTGAAAAAAGATTCACGAGACATGAAATATTGGTTAAACACCTATCGATGTTGGGGTTTAGTAGTTCGTAAATACTTAATAACAAGACTGAAAATAGTTTTATGCTGTATCCCAAACTTGAATGGACAAAAGTGGAACTGCAAACATTCCATAATTCTGCAGCATTGGCTTCTAAAGACTCTTGTAAATCTGTTGGTAATTGTACCATATGTAGCGAGTTTCCAATGTTTCTGTACGTCGATTCAGCTAGGGGCAGAATAACATCAAGTATGGTTTGTATTTTTAGTGGTTGGCTGTTTTCAATAGTGGTCGTGGTCATGAGAATATCATGGATCTCTTTGGAAGTCTCTGGAAATTTCGATGTTAGTAATATCGCTTTTATTAACCTAGGATATCATCTGTCATCTACAAACTTATAAAGTTCTTTAGCGAACTCTCATAATTGGAAATAAGTTGTGCCATTAGTGTTGCTAAGTTGGAGGTGTAATTTTTTTTGCAACAGCTTGGTTGAAAAAATATGAAAGCAAATACCCTGCTAGAGGACAAACGATCTATTGCTAGATTGGCGAAACATAAGGCTTAACACATAGAAGCTAGGTGTATATATTACCATCAAAAGAAGAATCTACAAGAACCATTAACAATTTTTTTTTTGACTTTTAACCTGATATAATTATTAATATTATACATTTAAAACATGCTTGTTAAATACGTTTATTTCTTACCAGATTTGGTAGAAGCTTTCTTTTCTTTATCTTGTTGTTCTTTCAAGACTCTCTTGACAATCTTTTGTTCTTCAATCAAGAAAGCTCTGACAATTCTTTCCTTGACACAGTTAGCACATCTAGAACCACCGTAAGCTCTTTGGACGGTTTTGTGGGTTTTAGAAACTTGAGCGTATTGTCTTGGTCTCAAAGTAGAGATACCAGCCAAAGCGGAACCACAGTCACCACATTTAACTCTAGAGGCAGCTTTTTTGACGTGTTGAGCAACTAATTTACCACCTGGGGTTTTAACAACCTTGACTTTGTTGGATCTGGTGTTGTCTATCAAAAAAAATGTTAGTAATTATGCTTCAGTCTTCATTGACCTGAATTGTTCATGAATAGTACCATGTCACCATTTGAAATGGAAAGAAATTTGATGGCAAATTCTCCTACTTTTCGCCTCTGTTTAATGTGAATAAAAAAAAATTTCTCTTCTAACAACGATGGTGTCGGATATTCATAATCTCATCCCCTTGGTAGACTATATCATTTTAATATCAAATGTATTTATGTGGTTGGAATCTTTGAATCTAGTTTGATTATATCATATTATTATTCTCTATTTCTGTTTTTATGTTGAGTCACTCCCGAAAGGTTGCCTTTTTATAATTTCTAATTCTTCTCGTATAATCTCATCTTTCCATCTTCATTCCTCTTTCAAATCAAATGATGGTACTCTATCCAATATTGAAACAATTATCAGTTATTCTAATCTAATGACTGTATAACATACATGGATTTCTTCTTCTATAAGTGATACGTTGAGCCATCGTTACTGTGTATTATGGTAGTACTAATCAATCAAGAGAGCAAAAAATTAAAAATTTCAAATTTTCAATAACCTGTGAGAAACTGTTGTTAGAGTTTTGGTGCGACTTTCAAATTTTTCCTACGGCGAGTCCAACTCAGTGCGTCCTTTTCTTAGTGTGCATATAATTTTCCACGTGAAGAAAATTAGGGTTACAGCCCTAGTCATTTTTAGAACTGAAAAATCAATCTGTTAGAGAAGCTCATAAAAACATATCTTCTGTTGGTTTCACTAACGAATCAGAACTTTTGATATATTTCCAAATAACTACATATTCAAGGCTCGAACGATCAACAATAGACATAAACATTTATGCATTTAGAACAAATTCTATACTTTTTAAAAACGATACATCTTAACCTGTTTACAATTTAGTATCGTCTTTTTCAATAGCAACAACTTCCATTTCTAAAGAAACACCCAATGGTAATTGTTTAACAGCCACACAGGATCTGGCTGGTTTGTGTTCGCTAAAGTATTTACCGTAAACCTTGTTGAATTCACCGAATTGAGCATCCATATCAGTCAAGAAAATGTTAGCTTTAACAATATGTTTCAAGGAAGAGTTAGAAGCTTCTAAAATGTTAGCAACATTTTGGATAACTTGCTCGGCTTCATCAGCAATACTGGCTGGTTGAGGCAATGGCTTGTTTTCTGGGGTGTATGGGATTTGACCAGAAACATAGATGAAACCTACAAGAAAGGTGTTAGTAAAAAAAATCATAATTCTCTAGTCAGGTCTTTCTGGGACAATGCAATTACATACCATTCACCTTAATAGCTTGGGAGTAAGAAGCAGCTGGTGGTGGAGCTTGACTAGTTCTAACCTATTTTGCAATATCTTGTTAGTATAAAATTCTTATTGTTGGAGTACGGTGCATGGGGATTGCAAATGACAAAAAGGAAAACTCCAATTGAGTTTAACCTTTATGACCAACAACATTGAACAATACATACTGGAGTGATGGTAGAGTTGAATCTTTTGGCGGACATGAGAACTGATTTCAATAATTGAGAAGCCAACTTGTTGGTGTACATAGTTATGTTGGATTATTGAAAATGGCAAAGGGGAGAAAAAAGGGACATAATATCTTCCCGCGTTCTTAAAAATCGGACATCAAATAACGAACAAGAAAATCGAAGTCAACAGCTATCGCGTATCCGCAAGGAGAAAGAGTCAATCGGGGCGCAAAAGTCATACGAGTCAGAACTTTGACTCAAATGTAACTCCTCTTACAAAATTTACAATACTTATAACTATCTATCCTTCTATTAATACATACTAATACACTACTTCTTTTTCGACTTTCTCTTCTTCTTTGACTTCTTCTTCGGAGGAGATTGCTGCTGTTTCTTTTGGTTCTTTTCTTTCCCCTCTTCTGTTTTAGTTTCTTCAAAGTGCCCTTCACCATTCAAAAAATCAGTATTGAACTCGGCCTCAAAGAACTCTTCTGCTTCCTGTTGAACTCCCATTTCCGAAATTGAACCTGTCAAAATCACCGGATCGAATTTCTCAAACAAAAGCTCGGCCAAGTATTCAACTTTACATAATGTATTGAAATTATTTATGAAGAATCGGAAATCATCGCCAATTTCATCTAAATTCGGTGCTAACTTGTTTGAACTTAACACTGCTTCAAGATGTTTTGCAATCCTACCAGCAAAAAATTCGATTATTTTCTTATATTGCGCGTTCTTGTCCACTTCGTCGGTAATCTCAATTATCGTTTTCGATTCAAATTGCTGAAATAATTTCCGTTCATCTTCTCTTTTCACTTCTGATGGATTATTCTTTTCTGTTTCTTTAATATCTTCGTGAGTTGTGTTTTTGATTTTGAAAAACAACTGTCTGGCTTCGGGAATTTTTCCAATCCAATTTATAAGTAACACTTGCAATTCATTCCTGTAATCATGAATATCGTCTTCTTCGTTCTTATTTTCTGACAAGTCAATAATTCCCAGTTTGATAAGTTGGTTGATCATAATGCAAAGCAAAGACATAAGTTTTTTCGCAATCGATTCTGCCAAAACAACTTGATAACCACCTTCAATCTCAATTCCATCTGTAGCCGATAGGTAAACATTACTGTTGGTTAAAAACTCATGCAATAACATCAGCTGTTCAATTTCACTTAAAATTAGCTTTTCCCCTTTCCTGGAAAACACGTATGGCGCAGTTATTTCTTTTGTTCCTCGAAGCCCTGAAAGTAATTGATAAACGTAGTCAATCAATAATATTGATATATTGAGGTTATGAGTTATGAACCAAATGAGTAATCGTCTGTATCCTTCGCACATGAGCATCTCGTCCATTGCTGCCCTGGCAAGTTGCGAGTTATTATGGAGGAACAACTCAAATTTGGTAACATTAAATATCGGCACCACCATTTTGTTGTTTTCATCTTGTGTGATTCTGATCGAGTCTACACTTGTCAGGGATGTCCAATACTTGTAAATTTTCGAGGGAGTAATAGATGAGTCGATATTTGATTGACTATCTTTAATTGATTTGGCAATTGTATTAATCACTACTTGACCAATCCTGGACTCAGCTTGAGAATCCCCTTCTATGGAATTTGTAATCAAGAACTCGAACGTTTCATATAACTCGTCCCATGCCACAAAAAAGTCGTCTGAGTCACTTTGGTTGGCTAATTTGTCAAACTGCTTGCACCTGGTTACGAACAAATTATTGAATTCGCTGTTGGCCCCACGAGGGATATCTCTCCAATCTCTACCAAACTCATCAAAATCAATACCTGAAGTCACAAGTCCTTCGCCAATTTCACTTGGTTGAACTTCATCTTTGGCTACCTTTGCTCGCTTTTCCACATTGGCTCTCCCATTACCTGCATCTTCCTCGTCTCCTTCATCGCCATCATCGTCGTCTTCTTCATCGTAGTCATATTCTAACATGTACTTTATATCCTCATCGAACCTGTCGGCATATTCCAAATCTATTAAAATGTCTCCTATCTCTGCCACTTTCTTCGACTGGTTTAACCTCCTTCTTGCCTGCTCTTTATTAGCAGATGGACTCTCATCGACTTCATATACGGCGGCGGTGAAAGATGTCCCTGAGTATAATATCAATAAAGCAATCGAAACTAGTCTCATGTCTAACAGTATCGCTCCACCATTTGTGTTCTTTCTGGCGAGTGGTTGGACGAAGTTAAACACAGTCTCACTCCTTAAATCTATTCCATCATCTATGGGAAACAGAAGCTTGTTGTCATTGTCTTCATTTTGATTATCGTCATCATCGTCATTTTCAATACCAGTAGATGAAGGGTTCTGGTTTAGTATCCACGCTAGGACATACCGTATAGAACTTGATCCCTTCAAGGTATCTTCAACAATCTTCGGGGTTTTTTCGTGTATGCCTTTCTCGTGATTAAGAAACTCGAGCCTTCTGTCGATTTCTAGTCCTAATAGTATAATATTGGTATGACATTTCCAAAGTTTTAAGAAGTAATGTAAATATGGATTGGTCATCAAATTGTAATCACCAGTTTTGGGAATAAATAACTTATACATGGTCAAAATAATAACACAGGCAATGGAATAAACCAATTTAAGACTATACTCGTTCTGTGCTAACTGCGAGATAGCAGTCCATCCCACCATGTTTTCCATGTAATGTGTCTCGTCATTATTTATATATCTCAAACAAAGCTCATCCTCTGCATTCAACACATTATGAATTTCACGTAGTATGCCAAATAGTATCGTGGATATATCAAACCTAATGGATTCAATTAGCATGTCTTTTGCATGTTCATTCTTCTGAATGTACGTTTTATACAGGATGGCAATTACCAAATCAGATATGCAGTCAACACTCAAAATACAATCGTTGGACTCTTCTGGTTGTGTGAATGGGTCACATAATGCCGCAATTGTTTTGAATAGTAGTACTTGGAAATCGTCTTCATATTCTTCTGCATCGATGTATTTCCTAGTCAATCCGAGCCAACGGGCAATTTTATCGTGACGTTCTGTCAAGCAGATGGTTTTGCGATCTAAAGGGATTTCAAAATCAAACTCGACGCAATCAATATCTTCTTCTGATTCGTAGTCCAGCATGCCATGTCACTTTATGTATGGAAGTTGAAATAAGAACAAGAACAAGGACAAGAAAAAAACAGCCTTCAAGAGTGGTAAACAGCTTTTTTTGATCTTCGCACACAAGTCTTGCGCTGCTAAATAAAACAAAACATAATAGCGAAGTGTTTATTAAAAATTAAAAATGAATGCGAAAATGAACATTAGGTAAATCTATAAAGCTTGTGGTAATTAAATATTAAAAACCTGTTTTAATCCTCGTCCAAAAATACCTCTAACACTAGCTGCATTGTTCTTGGAGTACGCAAGCAATACTGCCAAACTCAAAGAAAAAACTATACTTTCTATGACCAAATTTTTTTTAGTAGGTTCCAGGGGAACTAAGGTACCTAAACCTCTGGGCGCAACAAACAACGCCAATTCTTTTCTTCTTTGAGGTGTTTCAATGAATGACGAAAACCCACACATCACAGCTCCGCTGGCCGCGCAGATGGTATCATCGTATCTCACAATAGGAATATGTGGGAACAATTTCGGAAACAATCTAGTTCTAGCTAAACAAACAGCATACCAATAGAATCCAATATATGCACCTAAAAAACAGGAAGAACGAACCGAAGACTTGATAGCGCGAAGTAGACGGACAGTCATCTTCGTCTTCAGTGGGAACATCAACATTAACAAGTTCAACGGAGTATACACACCCAAAGCAAATTTAAATCCCCGCATGAACCTCCACAATGCGTGGAGTTCACAACTTTTGGTCTTGAATGCATGAACTGCTTCACATGCGATTGGCTGATTGGTGACCATATTGCCCAATTTTGGATCCCTACCATGTTTTTCAAAATAGGGTCCCAAGAAGTCTTCATTGGGACCGTGCTCTCCATAGACTACTTTCTTCAGCCGGATCAATCTCAAGACTTCCCAGAATTCAATATCCATATTGGCTGCTGAAGTGATCCACTTATGGTAGCTTGGTGGTAGCTTTTCAGGGTAGTAAAACCAGCAAAACATGATACAAGTACAACTTGCAATAAACAAGAGGGGGTCCCCGAAGTTTGCTACGCTTGTAGGAACAATTTTCGATAAGTAGGATGAAAGCGCCGTATCCATGGCTCTTGTAGCAAGCAATAACGTCAAATCCAATGAATTGTATCTCCCGTACCCGAGGATATGATTTTGATAAATAGGGAAAGTGAATATAGCGGATACCATGGCCGAAACAAACGTCGACACGAACAAATTAGAAGTAGGAGACTTGCCTATTCTGTTTTTCTTCAAGACTCCACAAATAATTGGTTCCAAAATATTAATTCCTGCAACCACGCTAGCCGAGAACATTGGGAACTTACAAGGGTGTAAGGTATTTAACATAGTCTTCTTTATTCTGGGGAAGATCTTGTCGTATTTATTCTTCCTAATGGCATTCAATACTCGACCGATGGTTTTCGGCAACACTAAATATAGGTAGGCGTAGATGAAAGCCTTGAGCGATGGCTTTGCAACATGGTTGATAATGTATTTGATAAGAGCCCGTTGCTTTGGAGTATTCTTTAACATGGAAGCAAACAAGGGCAGCATGATAAATAGGTTGTGTGTAACCGAAAGATACATGAAGGTTAGCGGATGCTCCAGTAAATACAAAAACCACAAGATGGTGATTAAAGCCCCGTATCAATGGCAAACACCTTTGTTGAAAAATTTACAACTGCGGTGTCTCAGTTTTAGCATCGGTGATTCAAGATCTACGTGATTGAGTCTTCTCCCGTTTTGGTCAGCGGAACACGCATGTGATATTGGGAAGGTCGGTTTGTCTCGTCGTTTGTCCCCCAGTCGGAGGGGGGAGGAAACGAATGAACGAAGGAACTAAGGGAGGGAGAGAGGAATCGGACGCGTTGGTTGTTACGTTTTTTCGTCGCCTTACGAATCGTCCGCATGCACACGACCTTTCTCGCTTTTTTTTTCTGTTGCTGTTGTCTGTTGTCTGTTGTCTGTTGCCTGGTGTCCACTATGTTGTTGGAGTAGTTGATGTGTTGGTCAAAATTCAAAAGGAAACGTCAATTGGCTTTTCAATGTAGGCAGGAAAAAAAAAAAACCAAAAAGGACGCCCATATTAAGGACTACAAAAACCATTTCATTCTTCTAATTGAAAGTATATCCAAAAGGCGAATATCATTTGTCATCTGCCATAGCTCAAGCCCATCTTTTTCATTTCGTTTGATAATATTTTTCATCCCTTCCCGCTTTTTTTTAAAAAAGAATACTTTCGGATTTATAAAGAATGGTCAAGATCAGTGAAATAGCAGGCACTTCAACTTTTACATGGAGCCTGGATATCTTACCATTGCTAGCTACCGGTACTGTAGCTGGCGCTGTGGACATAAATTTCAGTTCTTCAGCCAAATTAGAAATATGGGACATATTTTCAGCTACCAACAAACGTGAACCAGTATTCACTGCGCCCGTCGACAATAGATTCTACGCCTTGGCTTGGTCCAAGCCATTCGAAGAAAGACCACAAGGTTTGATTGCCGGTGCCTTTGAGAATGGAACCATAGAGTTCTGGGATGCTGACGTTTTGATCAAAACCAAGGACCTTGCCAAAGCATCTGTCCATAAGTCAGACAAACTCAATGGTGTAATCAAATCCTTGCAATTCAACCCAATTCAAAACCATGTGTTAGTGACCGGTGGATCCAGAGGACAGATCTTCATTTGGGACACCAAAACTTTCAGTGAACCATTTTCTCCAGGTCAAGCCATGACTCCAATGGACGAAATTACATGCGTTTCTTGGAACAACTCAGTCAGTCACATTCTCGCCAGTACTGGTAATGGTGGTTACACCTCCATTTGGGACTTGAAAGCAAAGAAAGAACTTTTACATTTGGCATACACCGGACCAACAGGTAGAGCCAACTTTTCATATGTTGCTTGGCACCCAACTCAATCAACAAAATTGGTAACTGCAAGTGATAATGACACTTGTCCTCTTATTTTAACTTGGGATTTAAGAAACTCGAATGCTCCGGAAAAAATATTAGAGGGCCACGAAAAGGGAGTTTTGTCGTTGGATTGGTGTAAACATGACCCAAACTTGTTACTTTCAAGTGGGAAAGATAACTCAACCCTTTTGTGGAACCCAATTGAGGGCGTCAAATTGGGACAATATGCAACCACTGCTAACTGGGCTTTCAAAACAAGTTTTGCTCCTGCTGCCCCTGACATTTTTGCCACGGCCTCATTTGATGGTAAGATTGTTGTTCAAACTATCCAAGACACTTCCCCGCCAGCTACTGCTAAAGTTTCATCTGGAGATGACAATGAGTTCTGGAGTGAATTGTCCACAACTGACACTCAGCAACCAGTATTCGAAGTTAAGCAGGCACCACAGTGGCTCAAGAACCCAAGTAGTGTATCTTTCGGGTTTGGTTCCAAATTGGTGACAGTTAGTGCCGATGCCTCTGGGAAGTCCGTAGTCAAAATTCAAAAATTCCTTGCTAAGGGCCAAGAGAAAACAGAAAAATTGTTCAAAGACTTGAAGAATAATGATTTCAGAAATATCATTGAAGACAAATTATCTGGTGAAACTGTCAACGAGAACAACAAGTCCGATTGGGAAGTTTTGAAGAAATTGTCTGAATCTGGAAAAGACTCGTTGTTTAAAGAATCCGAAAAGAAGGAGGAAAAACAAGAAGATGAAGATGTTGGAAAGACCAATGAAGGCAAACTGGAAGTAAATGGTGAAGATGATTTCTTTGACAAGTTAGGTAATGGAGATTCAACTAAAAAGGAAGCTGTATTTGTTCCAGAAGGTAATTTTAAACTTTTCAATTCTAATGAAAGCGAAGACAATAAAAAGTTAATAAAGTTGGTTTTGAGTAATAAGATTGAAGATGCTGTCTCTTCCTGTTTGGAGCAAAAGAAACTTTTGGAAGCCTTGGTGTTGGCATTGGATGCTTCTGATGATATTAAGGAACAAGTAAAGAGTGCTTACTTCAAGAAACATAAGGAAAATAACCTTTCTCGTGTTCTTTATAACGCATCTTCCAAGAATGTTACTGATCTTGTCGCTCATGCCAATGTTGAGAACTGGAAAGAAATTGCTGTTGGTATCTCGTCATACACCTCCGATGACGCTGAATATAACAGTAAGTTGTCTGAATTGGGTGATCGTATTTTGCAATCGAAAGGAGGCAAGCGAAACGATGCTGTTATTTGCTATTTGGCAGGTGGAGCTTTGGATAAAATTGCGAACGTTTGGTTAAAGGAATTATCCGAATATGAGACTGAATTGTTGAACTTGAAAACTGAAAATGTCACATCTCCATCCGACGCTCGTCTCCAATCTTTAACTAACTTTGTTGAAAAACTCGCCACTTATAGATTTATTACAAATGCTACTGGTGAATTCACCGGTCCAATGGTTGAACCGCTCTCTAAGCCTATCTTAGAATTTGTCAACTTGGTAGCTGGTACTGGGGAATTTGAATTGGCTAACAAGTTTTTGCAATTATTACCAAGTGAATTTGCTGGCACTGAGAAGGAAAGAATATTGAAAGCTACTTCCAAAGACGCTACCACCGTTAAAACCGCTAAAGCTACAACTACTAGAGCCACTACCCAAGCTGCCTCTAGACCACAAGGAAGAGTGCCACCAACTTTCGAACCAAGAAAGTCTTATGGAGCTGTCCCAGTCAATTCTGTTCCGACCTCTGTATACAGCCCAGCTGTTCCTCAACAACAACAGCAACCTCCACAGCAAGCACCAGCACAACAGCAACAACCACAACAACAGCAATTTGGTTATCAACCACCTATGGCAGGATATGGTGCACCTTCATATGCTGCACCAAAAGCTAACCCATATGCTAGAAGCAATCCATATGCACCAGCTAACAACGGTTACAGTGTGCAATCGGCTGTCCCACCCCAAGCTAATTTGATCGGTGTTGCATCAGGTGTCAATGCTTCGGTTGTGCCACCTCCCCCACCACCAAAGGCTACTCAAAAACAAGAGACGGAAGGTTGGAATGATTTGCCCGATACTTTCAAGCCTAAGACTACAGCTCCAAAACGTGCAGCTGCAACTCCATCTGCTTCTGTATCTCCTGTTCCAGTTTCAATTGCTTCAAGTCAATCGGTAAGTGCTGGATCTGTGCCTACTGTTGCACCAACAAAAAGAACCATTTCTGTCACAAATATTGCACCTCCACCAAAGAGTGCGTCTGGTAGCCGTGTTTCTTCAAAAACAAATGTTCCAACTATTCAAGCTTCTCCAAAACCTGCTGTCTCTAGTAGATATGCTCCACCAGCCGCTGAAGCCTTGTCATCCACAGCCACTACGGGTGGAATCCCAGCAGGTCTCTCTTCCCCTCGATCTACAAAGAACCCTTACGCACCAAGTGGTCAAGAACAACCTTATCCAAAAGTGACATATGCTTCACCACCAGGCCCACAGTTGACCAACAGTGGTCCACAAACTCCAACCATTGCTCCACCAAAGAATCCATATGCCCCTCCTCCAACCACGGCTGTTCCACATGCAGGAATTGCTCCTCCTCCGCTTAAATTTGGATCAGTTGCACCTCCTCCGCAACCATTTGGCAGTTCCAATCCAGTTCCTCTTCAACCTGCATTTAGTGGTGTTTCTGCTCCACCACCTCCTCAAGCAAGTGGTAGTTTTGCAGGATTCCCACCTCCTCCTCCTCCACCTGCTGGTGTTCCAGCCGCTTCCACCGCTACCTCAGAAAAAATTGAACAACCACCAGCTAAAGAGCCTGAGCTACCAGCAGAGCCAAAACACCCACAGGGTGATAGATCGCATATTTCAGAAGACTCGTTGCCGATTTACACTTCATTAACCAATGTTCTCGAAGCTATCAAGCCAAATATTCCAGAGAAATATGCAAGACATGGTACTGATATGGAGCAAAGACTTAACATCTTGTTCGATCACTTGAACAATGAAGAAATTTCTAAACCAGTGCTTGAATTGTTAAAACAAGTCAGTTCTACTTTAGAAGCTAAAGATTTTGCTACTGCTAGTGCTGTTAATGTTGAAATTGCCACCAACCATAGTGACGAAATTGGCAATTGGCACACTGGACTTAAACGTCTTATCACCATGGCGGAAGCAATGTATTAGAGAAAGCGAGAGAGAGAGAGAGACAGGGAAGTAAACTGCATTCTTTTTTCTAAGATAGGATATAATTGTTATTTGGATTTGTTTTATTATTCATTATTTGTGTCGTTTAACTCCATTATATTTTTTTTTGTTATTGATATTATTGACTTTAGTGTATAGTAATTGATAAATGCTATATTTAAAAATAAAAGACTAATCTAAAGTTTTAAAAAAAAATGCAATCAATTTGTATATTCTAATACTATGTACTATCGTTGGCACATTAACAAGAATTTTTTTTTTTTTTCATTATTCATTTCATCTTTTTATTGTTATCCTTATTCTACAATATGTCAGTAGAATACGACTTCGGCGAGTTTTGCCCCGCCATAATCACCATCGATAGGTTCTAAATTATGAGTCTTGTCTACCTCGATCAATAAAAATCGACCTGATAGTTCTAAATCTATTGTTGTTGTATTATGTCTTGTTGGAACGAGAACTTGTAAATATTCTTCGTTATCAAATGGAGCATTAATTTCAACCGATTCCGAATGTACTTCTTCAAATACTTCACTTTGATTATATACTTGATCATCAGGATTTGCATATTTATAACTCTCATATAACCCATTACCAAAATCTACTTTGGCAAAAAAATCAGTTATCGAGGTAAACTGATCTCCAGAATATTTGGACAATTTTAAACTTCTTGGTGGTTTATCTGCCCAATTGAACGTCACCCCAGAAATGTTTTTAAAAGACTTGAAGTCCACTAGAACTTTGCCTGTGGTATCGTTGTATTTCACTTGCCATGTGGTTGTGTTATCCCCGTCATTGATCAGTATTGGTGCATTTCCGAATGCCCCTTCGGTGATATTGTAGAAACTAGCATCTCCACATTCGGAAATACTATCCGGGAAACTAATATCAGGTTTGAACAATGCAAAAGAACGTGCTTCACCGTCATTGATTGCGTACTGTCCATGATCGGGATTCCTCTCAGTTAATGATATTGTGACAAAATCTTCAGCATTATTTTCAGTTTTGCCTTTATTTGTGATTGTAAAATGAGTTTGGTTGATGGATAATGAAAGTGTATGATTGTCATATTTAATTCCATCAAAACTTACTCCGTCTCCAAGACATGGTAAAGCAATGGGATCCAAATGAAGTAGTCTAACCAACTGATTGTTCTCATCAATGGTATAATCAAACCTCAAACCAGTCAATCCTTGTAAAGTTGCTTGTAAAAATCCACCGTGAGCAGTTAAAAATGGGAATGCTGGATGTGTGCCACCATTTGTCAAATAATTGTCATTATTCTGCTCGGAAAACTGCGCAAATGGTCCTCTCAAAAATGGCTGAACTGCCTTTTGCAAATACGATTGTGATGCACATCCTGTAGGTGCTAGATTTGCCGCGACTATGGAAAAAATTGGAAATGTCATGGCAGGTCCATAGCTAACTTGTTTCATCGAATAAAATTCCATATTGATATATGCTTGTTCTGTATCAAGTAGTTCATTCGCGAGTGGGTATGTCATCATTATAACATCTGCCTGTTTGATTCCCACTGATGAATTCATTCCTGAATATTCCAAGGTGATGTTTTGGGAATTGTTAGCAGTTGGAAGAAACATATTCTGCTCAATATCCTGATATAACTCGGGAACATTGTGACCCAAATGGTTGCCAATAACTTGCGCCCACCGCATTACCAATGCAATACCTGAATTTGTATAAGCACCGTTGTCAACATGATTCGCATATTCATCCGGATCAGTGAGGTTTTTAGTGGTGTATTTGTTGAAGGTACTGTTGTAACCAACGACGTATTCGGAGAAAAAAGTAGCGGCATCGGTGATTATTGGATATGCAACTTCTTGCAAATACTCATCATCCGCAGTACCACTTATGTACAATTGCCAAGCAGCCATGGCTACAGCCATATTGATGTGATATTCATAATCCAAGCACGGACCGGTTGCCGTACAGTTTCCAAACCTACCACTCGTCCATGGATATACGGCACCTTGATAACCTTGTGGGACATTGTCAATCGCTTGTCGGTGTGTGTGTAGTCTATAGTTGATTAAACTCTTGGCATGGGTCGGGGCAAATGGTAATAAACCATTCAACATCCATAAATCGGCATCCCAAAACACCATCCCAGCGTAACTATCAGAACTTAAACCACCAACACCCAAAGCACCAGTCGTGCCTTGTGCATCGGGTCTAGTGTTTGCTAGTAAATGAAATACCGAAGCCCTTGCCCCCAAATTTAATAGCGGATCACTAGGAAAAGTTACCAATGGACTCTCCAGTATTAAATCAGACCATGCCTTCTTGTGCGTTGTGATAATTTCATTCACACTATTACAACTTTGAGCAGTTGTTCTTGCCAATTGTAGAACAGCCTGTGAATCTGTCAATTGGTCCGGTTGCAAGTCAGAAGATGCAATCCCAACATATTTTGACACCCGAATGTTTGAATTACAACCAATCGTTAGCGTTGAAGTCTGTGTCACAGTTTCGTTATCAACAGTCTCTCGTACGACGTCTTCACTTGATATTAATTTTGAGTAAATAGCACCATGTACATACTCCAAGTCGTGGGGCAGAAATGTGATGTAAATCCCTTGATCATCGGTTGCGACATCATCTAATTGACATCTTTGGGAAGAATTGAAATCAAGTTTATCAGTTATCGTGACGTCTAAATTTTCAGTACCGAAGTTCGAAATATGCAAATCCACCAAACCCAAGTTAATGTTTGTCCTATGAGCCAACACCTCATATTTAACATTCACTTTCTCTAACCAAGTAAACTGAGTTGAAACAATTCCATCGCTTAGCGACAAGTTTTGTATATAATTGGTAATGCCTCCAATTTCTTCTGAATCTAACGAAGGATCAAGTGTATATGTTTGGCCATCAATTTCAACGCTTAGCATCAAACTTGTCCATTGTGGAACAGCAGCAATTACACTCTCGTAGCCATTCTCCAACAACTCAGGAAAATTTGTTCCAGTTGTGTTCTTCTGTATATCGTAGAAACCTGCGATAAAAGCACCTGAGTATCTCTTGTTAAAAAGTGGCCATCCATTCAGTAGATCATCGTCATTTGCGTCCAGTGAATTCGAAAGTTGATCATACGTAAAACCTTGTCCCAAATTTGGGATCCTGCTTCCAATGTATCCATTGGCAACATAAGGCTGTCTTTGGTATTGGTTGAAAGTCGGAAATTCTGTAGTCCCCACCACATTGTAGACTTTGTCATAAAATGCTTGATCTGAAAATTTCATTTGGCTGAATATTTCTTTGTTCTCTCGGCTGCTAATCAAATCGTTTAGGTCCGGTACATGGATAGTTCCCTCAGTAGATCTACTCTTCAAAGGAATTACACCCGGGAAAGCCTTACCGAACTTGGCATGGAATAGTTGAAAACTAAGAAATACTAGCAAGTTTGCTAAAAAAATCATGACAATCCAAGCTTTCTTAATTGATATCGACTCCAGGAAACTTTCTAGAAACAATCTATCGTCTAGTTCTTCTTCGTCTTCTTCTGGAATTAATGACGACAGTTTTCTTCCCATATTTATACGAAAATGGTGCCTAATAGCTCATTGATGAAACGGTAAAGGAAGGGAAATGTCAGGACTCGGGACGCAAAACAGACAACACCAGCGACGATCTTTAAGGGGGAGGGGAGGGGAAACAGGGATGGTTGGAACGGCGCAGCAAAGTAGCAAACAAGAAAAAAAAATAGCAATGACTTGGGAAATGGGGAGATTATTGATTGAACTAAAACGTAATGAATGTGAACAACGACAACTACAACTACAACTCAACGTGTTAGAACTAAATATCGAAACGGGAAATTTCAGGTGTAAAGAGGACAAAATTAGGCAACAAAAAGAGCTTAGGTTGTTTATTTTTCTGCGTGCGTGGTGTAATTATGTTGCTATTTTTGGGGCGACAACAAGACAATAGTACGGAAGTTTGTTGCACCATTTTCGCGGTATTTTTCTTTTTCTTCCGCGCTCGTTACTTTTTGCATTTTTCGACAGCCAGATTTCGACTAGTTCTGAGCAAATGTAAGATCACGTACAACAATGGACTTAGTATCGTCAAGTAATTGGAACGAAATCTGGTTCCAGTACTTGTTCGAAGTTTATATTTAGAATTCTGCTTGGGCCCACAGGAAGGATAAGGGGGTATCAACACGGAGTTTAAAGTGGAACATATGCAAGTGTTTAGTTTCTCCGAAATTACTCCTTATTACCCGATAAATTAACCGCCAGGTGTCTCATATACCCCAATTATAATTATTTGCGTCCCTTTGTAAATAGAGTTGTTAATATTCACAAACCTCTGTGATTAGTTGATTATTAATTCGGATGGTCAGCTCGTTTCTTTGTTTCCTTCTCTAATTATTTCCGATTTGAAGGCAATTTGTAATGTTGAAACGGCGTTTCGCATCTTCAATTGAAGGAAGAGCCCAAAAACTCACAAGTGAATCCTTCATTTGCTCAATTTCTCTAGGTCCTAGGTCTGTACGCTCTCAACCCAACCTAACCTTGCATGAGCGACCACGCACTACCCCTGTAACTCACCCACCCACCCGCTCCCCCCTGAATTGCTACCAAATTAATTTGGCCCTATTCCGTAAACCTTGAAATAAGGATCAACAAGCTCGATCTATTGACATGCCAGTCACCATGAGGGATATAGTTAAACATGGTTTTACTATATTAAGAAGGGTGCAAGAAAACCCCCACGACTGATAATTATGAGAGCAAAAAAAATGGCGTTCTGGGGTCAACCGGGATTCGAACCCGGGACCACTCCTAATTCAGAGACTGTGTTCCCTAAAGGAGCATGATAGCCTCTTCACCATTGACCCCAAAAACCGACCTTTGCACTTCCGTTTCTTACACAGATTTGACGGATTTTTCAAAATTAACTAAAGATAAATTTCAAAATTATATATTTGTCCATTCAGGAACATCCGTTACAAAATGGTAATTATCATACTTGAAACTCCATGCATGTAACCAAATGCTCAGATTACATCTATATTCGTCGTCGAATTTGTCACGTTGACATTCCGAGCAGAACGAGTGTTTTTTCCTATCCAAAAATTCAACATGATCTTTCTTGAGTTGCAAAAGGTTGCTTTTGAGTTGCTCATCGAGTAGTTCAAGATTAATACATCCATCCTGTCTCTTGCTTCCAAAAGTTCTGAACTCGGGATATTTTTCAAACAATTTTCGGTACAAGTTTTCTTCCATTTGGCACCTTCTGGTTGTTAACTCGTTATCGCCTCTATAAACCATATCGTTCACAATCGGAAACCCTAAATTCCTTAAGTGGATTCTTATCTGGTGGAATTTCCCTGTCACAGGTATGCACTTGACGACACTTTGGTTTAAGGTACTGTTATATGAAACTTTTTCGAAGATGGTTGTCGAGTCAAGCTGAACTTCTTCCGAATTCCCAGGAACCAAGTATCCATTTAAATTGACACCAAAAATGGGGCAATTGTATTGAAGTTTGCCGTCTGGAAACTGGCCCATTACACGTGCCAAATAGGTCTTTTCCGTCTGATCTTTATGATCTTTCAATAATTTCAGAAGTCTCGATCCTGCTGATTTGGTTTTCCCAAATATAAGAACCCCAGACGTCACTTTATCTAAACGGTGGCACGTCCAAATGGAATCCAAACCAAATTGATCCTTTACCATCTCAGATACTGAATTGTGGCGATAATTGCCCGTGGGATGGGTAGGGACACCTGACGGTTTATCCACAACTAGTAATTCGTCATCTTCATATAGAGATCTTATTTTGCCATAATAAGATATCGGAGGTTCATGGATATGCTTGCAATGACAAATTAGGTCTTTAGCATGGAGCTTCCTATCTATAAGTAAATCTATTCCTTTGACATAAGCTTTTTTGTCAGGTATGTTAATGTCGCTTATAATGTACAAGTTTTCATTCTTGATGTCATCGATAATATTCTGTGTACTCTCACCAAAATCCGAATTAAAAACGTCAATTAATGTTCTTCCTTTCCATCGTCCCTTGACAAATGTTTCTAGATTTATGTAATATGGTACAACTTTTCGGATATTGTTCTCTATTACGAATCTGGACATATCACTGTCCGCTTCCATCTGTATATATATCTGCTAAATCTGAAAACCCAGGTCGTGTGAATGATGATGGTAGTCAGAAAATTTTCAAACACAATAGGCAAAAAAAAAAATTTTTTTAGTTTTTCATTTCGCTAGATTTGATTCAACTATTAGTCAACACCAAGTAATAACTCCGCTACCACACTACATATACATTAGTAACTAGAAAGAAGATGAGTTCAACAAATTGCAGATTCTATGAAAACAAGTTCCCAGAAGTTGACGAAGTTGTCATGGTCAACGTCCAAGAAATTGCGGAAATGGGTGCCTACGTTAAATTGTTGGAATATGACAACATCGAAGGGATGGTGTTGTTATCCGAATTGTCTAGAAGACGTATTCGTTCTATCCAAAAATTGATCCGTGTTGGTAAGAATGAAGTTGCCGTTGTGTTAAGAGTTGACAAAGAAAAAGGTTATATTGATTTGTCCAAGAGAAGAGTTTCCGCAGAAGATATAGTCAAATGTGATGAAAGATACAATAAATCCAAAGCAGTCCACTCAATTTTAAGACACTGTGCTGAAAAATTCAACGTTCCATTAGAAAACTTGTATGAAACCATTGGTTGGCCATTAAGTAGACAATACGGCCATGCTTACGATGCATTCAAATTATCCATTACCGAACCATCTATTTTTGATGATATCAAAGCCCCAACAAACGACATATTAGAAGAATTGAAATTATACATTTCTAGAAGATTAACCCCACAAGCCATCAATATAAGAGCTGACGTTGAAGTTTCTTGTTTCACCTATGCTGGAATAGATGCTATAAAGGAAGCCTTAAGAGCTGCTGAATCTGTCTCCGCGCCACAAATGCAAGTGAAAGCTAAATTGGTTGCTGCTCCATTATATTTCCTTTCCGTGCAAGCTTTAGATAAGAAGCAAGGTATCAAAATTTTAGAAGATGCCATTGCCAAGATCACAGAATCCATAGAAACCAACGGGGGTAATTGTAAAGTCAATATGGCTCCAAAGGCTGTCACTGCTACTGATGACGCCGAATTGGAGCGTTTATTGGAAAGAAGAGAAGCTGATGATAAGGACTCATCCGATGAAGATGAAGATGATGCATAATGGATTTTATTACATTTTTTTTTTCAAGAATAAAATTGTATATTAATTCGACCTGTAAATGTAAAACAATAATAATCAAAAAAGTAAAGAAAAACCTTTTATTCAGGTTGAGGTGCTGTCTTTTTAATTATTAATCTGCTCTCGTTTGCCCTCTCTATAATATAACCTGGTAAATTTGGAATCAATTGATTAGATACTCTTAATTCGGTTACGGATTCGGGGATTATAACGTTATCCAAACTGAGCAAATCTGGATTGCCACTTAAATCCAATGTTTTCAAATGATTGCCAAATTTTATATTTCGAATGAGTCGTAGTTCGTTGTACGCCAAGCTAAGATATCTTAGGCTGGCAGGGAATTCGAACGATTCGATTGTTTTTATGCCATGGTATCCTAATTTTAAGATTTTCAAATTTGGCGGTAGTATGACATCTTTCAATGTGGTGATTTGTTTATCATTCTCGTATGACAAGGGATCATTTTCCAAATCTAAAACCTCAACAGTCGGTGGAAACAATACATTCTTCAACGTCGTAATGAGATTGTCTCCCAAATACAATTCTCTCAACCTTGGTGGGAAATTTACCTTGTTCAACGTTTTGATATGGTTCTGGTTCAAATAAAGAACTTCAATTGTGCTTGGCAATTTCAACGGATTGATACTATTGACACCATTTCCAGTTAATATCAAAGTTTTCACTCGTTGAGGCAACTTCAATCCTCTTGTGTTGGTCATGGATGACTGCAAATTTAACACTTCCAACAGCTCTGGAAATTTGACTCCTGTCATTGATTCGTTTGGTAAATTAGAGGCATCCAAGAACTGTAGCGAATCTGGGAATTTGATTCCTCGAATGTTTTCAACTGGATTTAGCCCCATATTCAACGATTGCAACCCATGCGGGAAACGAACATCTCTCAATGATTCAATCCTGTTCTGTGAAATATCAAGATCCTTCAATGAAGATGGAAATTTGACATTTTCAAGGAAGTATATTTTGTTTTCCGGAATTTCCAACCTCTGTAAAGTGGGTGGGAAAACAATCTCATCGATACTAGGCATTGCTCCCTGTCCTGCTAACAACGACTTTAACTTTGGAGGCATCTTGAATCCAGTCAAAGTTTCTAAAGCATAGCCTCCTCCAATATTCAATACTTCTAGGAAATCTGGCAATTTAACTCCTGGTAAAAAACGAATACTACTTTCACCGTAATCTAATGTCTTGAGATTTTTCCAATACTGAATATCCAGTTGAATCTCGCTTCCCAATTTGGCCAAGTCGTCCTTTTCAGTGATGTAAACTGTATCCATATCATACTTATTAACCACTGAACAATGAACAACTTTATCTGCTGCCTTGTCTCGAAGAATGTCTAAAAACTCTGTGTATTTGGCAACTTGGCCCTGCGTATACTCTTTCCATTTTTTCCCTGGTTCGAAATGTATATGGTACCCAATATCGCCTACGTCGTCTATCATGGCCTTATTGTTCTTCAAAAAATTAATGAATTTCTGCAAATTTCCTTCGAATTCTGGATTAAACTCGACACACATGTGCAAATGATCAAATTTCACTGATGAGATGGTAGTTTCTTTGAGAAATTTGTCAATCGCTTCAATCTCAATCACGGTGATGTAGTTGTTGTCCAACTCTCGTAACTCCTTCAACAACATGATCGTATGGTAGTACTTTGGTTTGTCATATAGTAAGACTAACCGGTTTATCACTGTCGGGGATGTAATAGTAGCCATGATTATTGGGTCCACCACTTGATGTTGTTTATGTTTTCAATCTCATTGGGTTTTTCTTTTGTCGCAGTAAAACCTTTTTTGTCTAGATTTGTGAGGCATCTACAACAAGAGCACTCTGTGTTATTAGTGTCTTACAATGCTATTGTCGGCTGTGCCATATCTAAAGAAGGCCTTACCATCAGGCCACAATAATCACCGTCTTCATTTTATAAATCCAAGGTTTTTTTTCAACTCCTCACTTATGATATCTCGTGTGAAGAACAAAAACGATTTTCCTTTTTTGATTTTGTAGACAAAATTGTTTAATCAAACGGAACAAAATAATTGTTATCACGTGACATAAATATACGTACTAAATAACTACCTGTAGTGTAATTTGTAATTTTAGTCACATGCTATAAGCATTATCCTTTAAATTCTGTTACAATAACTTTGACTCATCGACAGCCTTATACCCACCGTGTGTCAGAAGAGACAATCGATTTGCATTGATAGCAATAACAAAAAAAGAGGTCAATGGCTGTGTGGGCGAAACATATCGAGGCTGTACAACCTTTAGATTCTCTTCTTTCATGCAACCGCAGGTAAATCCTTCTTGCCAGTAGTTGATATATTTTTAGATGACGTAGATACCCGTTTGGGTATATTCATTTTAGGAGTTGAACAATACAACGGAAACGGCTAAAAATAAACAACCGACACGGCCATTATAGATTCGGAATTCAATACAATTCAGTCAATAGCTATCATAGAAATCATATTACGAACTTTTCTCTGTTGCAAAATACGAGGGCTTTTTTGGGGGAGGACGTTGTTCCTCCGTTTGCGGCATATTGTGCTTGCTTGCCATATCACTCAGCCTCTCATGCAACAACTAAATTTTTTTCTCCGTTTTGCAACGCCCACAATTCTGTATCGCTTCTTCCAAGTTGAGAAATCGTCCATGCTCATTCCCAAAATATCGAATTATATAAATATCATTGAAAGTCCTCTAAATTATTAAATGTGAGGCTATTATTCAAATTCCAGTCTGCAAGACATACAAATATTAATCATGATATCAAACCTTCTTCTTTTTGTGAGAGACGCCAACCCCAATTACTTTGGTGAAAATTTAAATCGTATTCCAAATATAGTTTATTTGGTTGTTTATTCTATTATCTTTGCGTACCACGCTGGTATGATTATTAAATCAAGGTACCACTGGTTTAATGTTACCTTCTTCATTGGGTATGGTATGGAGTTTGTTGGTTTCTTAGGAAGGGTGTTAGCGGTTGGTAAGGAAGACAGCTTGGGTTATTACACTATGCAAAGTTTCTGTTTGACAGTTGCACCTGCTTTTATCATGGGCGGTATCTATTTTATATTTGGCCAATTGGTGGTAATCCATGGAAGTCAATTCTCAATGCTTCCTCCCATGTGGTATTCCTATTTCTTTATCACATTTGATGTTTGTACAATTTTAATCCAAGCAACTGGGGGTGGGATTTCATCTGCCAGTGGAGCTAGTAATGCCGGCAAAGCCATCATGATAGTTGGCGTCGCTGCTCAAGTTGCATCAATGAGTGTGTTTCTCTTCTTCTGGTTTGAATTTTTGGGCAGAGTTTATTTCACATATGCAAAAGAGGGTCTGTTGGCTAAGAAGACCATTTCCAATTTCTTGAAAATGTTGTTTAATGTTCCATCTGTTAGGGGAAACAAGATGAACATTTTAGATGAATCATATGATCCTAAATTCTATCTTATTCGTCACAACCGCTTATTTGGATTCTTTCCCTTGGTTATTACTATTGCTGTTGTAGCTGTTTACATTCGTTGTGTCTATAGAGTTGTTGAATTGGCTCAAGGTTGGAATGGTTATTTGATGGTACATGAAGTTTATCTTTTGGTTTTGGATGCCCTTATGATTGCAATTTGTGGGCTTGTTTTTATTCCTTTCCATCCATATTGGGTATTTGGAAAGGAGAACTTATTAAAGCGTTGTGCTCTCAAGAATGCAAAAAAGAATGGAAAAGTGGAACAGTAGGAAAAGGGTTTTGAGTGGACTAAGAGCGATACACTTAAACCATCTTTATTCTCTACTCTCACTACGTAAACCATGCAGTTTGTTTTTATATATACGAGTTTTTGTGATCTTCTACTCAAATATGTAATGATCTAAAAGAAGAATAAAATATGTACTTTTGCCCAAAAAAAAAAAAATAAAAAAAAAAAAACAAACAGAGATATTGGTTGCGAAATACCAAAGCTTAAGTCTCGGTTACACTTTTGGCCATCAAAAAATTTTATTTCTTTTTCTATAAACAGAATGTAGCCCTGCTACCAAATATGATCCAATCTTTATTCATACTTTCTCTTTGCTTTTAGCAAACATGTGAAGAAACACCTTATTGAATGGGACCCTCACTCCAGTATAATCGACCAAGTCCGTGTCAGTATGTCCGTCTTTCTCCATTAAATGATCTCTAGCTTTGATGTAACCTCTTAAAACCAATAGCGTGGAAGCACACACTATAAATGAAACGCTTGTAAAAACCGAACAGTATATATATCTTGTTGGATCAACCCCATATGCTTTTCCTTTTGTTAATGAAACCCCAATAACCGGTGAGAATAACCCTGAAATCGCCATCAAGATAAATACTTTTGAGAGAGTTGTGTTCATCTTCTTGAGTCCAAAAGACCTTGCAATAACGGGAGCAATCATGCTGTAAACAGATCCCATAAGCGATCCACTAATCAATGCAAAAATGATCACAGTAGCTAAATTCCTTGCGGGAATCCACATTGCCAAACAGAATATGCCCATAACATAGTAAGCAACAATCGAAACAGTGACTCCACCAAATTTGTCGGACATATATCCAATTGCTGGTCGACCAAGTGCAGAACCAACATGAATCATCGCAGCCACGTACGAACCTTCTTTTTCAGAATAACCTAAACTTGTGGTGAAGTTGGCCAAAGTGTAAAGAACAATAACGTAACCAAACATACAAGTGATCATGAAAAATCCGAGCAACCAAAAGGGAGCGGTTCTCAAGACTGTTGGATCAAATAATTTTAAATCAATAAAGCGATTCTTGTCTTTGGGCTTAACAAGTGCTATGGCTATCCAAATCATACCAAATTCCATAATGGCTTGCGCACGACGAGCCCAGTCTACTCCTCGTGAATCAACCACTCTTTGCATTGCCAAGTTGAAAACAATCCCACCAAGTCCAGATCCCGCAGCTGCTATTCCCGCGGCCAAAACCCTTTTCTTTTTGAAGTACTGGGGCAAGACTGTTATTGTAGGTATGTAAAGAAAAGCCAAACCAAAACTCTGCATCAATCCTTGAGTCAAGTACAACTGCCATAATTTCGTTGACCAACTGGATAACATCAAAGCTGTAAATTGTAAGATATTACCTATTATTAGAACCCCTCTGAATCCAATTATACCAAGTAAAGCATTGATAACGGGGGAAAAAATAGTCCCAGCACCAAACGCGATACCTCCAATATATGCGTAGTCGATTTTTGTTGCCCCTGGATATGTGTTGTTGGAAATAAAGGCTGAGAAGTAAATTGCAAAACCAGCGTTCCCTCCCCAAGTGTTGAAATTAAGTAGAAGCGTAGCAAAACAAATAACCCAAGCATACCCCCCGTCAATATTAGGATCGTGCGGCTCAAGTTGTGGCTCAGCGACGTTAAAATCAGGCCCCTTCTCGAGAGACTCATTGGCAATTTCGTTTATTGTTGAGGATGATTTGTATGAAATTTCACCGTTCATAATACCTCGTTACAGAGTGTGCTGTAAATTAGTTGCTATATTAATACCACAGGTACTTGAAATCTGATAAGGATTTCATGCCTATATATGTACCTAACGGGAAAGTGGAGATGGTACCCTTACTAAAAAAAAAAATAAAATTAAAAGTGGTGAAAATTCGGGAACACGAGCCGAGTATCAGAGAACAAATTCAACCAGTCAACTCGCTTTCCTGCCAAGCGCCTAATGTATGTTTAGGCGACACGCGCCAACGATTATTAAATGAACCAGAAATACCGTTTATCACAAGAACCAACGTACTTAAAAAGTGAATCTAACAAGTACCTTCGGAAATCTACTTCTTGGATCAGATTGGTACAGTGTTTTTATTTTGTATTCGTACCAATGGTAAGCTTATTGTTCGTACTGGTGCGACAAATTTGTTCGTACTTAACAAAATATTTTATTCGTAGTATTAGATAAATTCTGTTTGTACCACGTGACAGCAATTGTTCGTATCATATGCCATACATTTTTGGTGTGAAATTATTTGGTGACGTAATATGAAAATTTCAGTGCGCATTAGTACTAATAAATTTGACCGCCTTAGTATGATCATTTTTTTACAAATAGTTCGAATAATTTTGTTGCACTCGCCTGAATTAAATGTAAGAAGACTGTACTTATTCCAGAATCTACTGCCAAGAGTGTGAGTTCTTTTTACTGCCACCACAAATATTTTTTGAAATTCTTATATAAAGTAGGGAACAATAAACTTATGCAATCTAAGCTTCGAAAGTTTAAACTATCTAAAGTTAGAAACCCCGGACTTGTCATTCCCGATGATGGATCTATGCAAGTCCCTTATTAATTTAAAAATTTTCTTGAAACTCGTAACCACAGGCGTTATGCGACAAGTCCTCTACCCAATCTCACGGAAGTTGCTGTTCAGAAAAAACTAAAGAAAAACTCACTCCAAAAAAATAGTGAAGGGTGCGAGATTCGAACTCGCGCGGTCAACTGACCAACAGATTACTCTGGTATTGAAGGATTTGAACCTTCACCCTTAAGTCTGTCACCTTAGACCAACTCGGTCAACCCTCCTTCCGATAGCTCCGAAACATTTTCCACTTTCATAACTGTGGTATATTTTAGATCTATTCACTCTCCAGTTTCTCAAATCTTTGGCAAACAACAATTCGAACACTCATATACGGAATTAAAAGTCAATAAAGTATATATTGTTTTCTAAGACTGAAGGAAGAATCACTATTAGTAAGCCCTAGGAGACAGTTTGTTTTTGTTAAAAATTTGTGCAGATACAATATGAAAAGAATATTCCCTCTGTTTTTTGTTCATGCTGTGAATTAATTATCATAGTACTATGATATAATTATTTGTACCGTAAAACAAAAATAGTTCATTCCAAAACATCAATATTATTTATACCAAATTCAAAAAGGAATCTCTTTACACTACGTGAAAGAGATACTTAGTTCCGCTTTTGGTGATCATGAATATGGAAATTTTCGTCACACAGTATTAACAGTTTTCGTTCGTGAGTATGAACAATTTTGTCTCTGTACCTGTGAAGTAGTTCAAATAATTTTGTTCCATTAGAGGAAAAGATGGTGAGTACGAATTACTTAAAAATGCGATACCCCTCAACATACAAGCACGTGACTGGGTGGCCAAGTTGGTTAAGGCGTGAGACTGTTAATCTCAAGATCGAGAGTTCGACCCTCTCCCTGGTCGCTTATTTTTTTCTAGTCACGGTTTTGCAACTGACTATTCAGATTCCACCACATCTGGATTGTAATTAGAAGAAATCACCAGTTCAAGTTAACAATTTCAGTCGATGTACTTCTATCGTGCATCTGTTTTTGTTCCCTTAGTCCTAGAGTTGTATAGGTTACCAGTTGTCTGGATAAAAACGAGCGATATCTGATCGTGATCATCATGTTATGTCTCTCATCATTTCGGCGTCTCAACGTCTGCCAAAACAAAGTATAAATCAACTGAAGATAGATTGAATTAACTCCAGTCCACAAAGTACACAATTGGAAAGAATTCTAACACACCCTCTGAATGGCATCTTGATTCAACCATTAAACTCGCGATAAAAATACTGAGCAATTTACTACTTTTGTTAACGTGAAATTTTACGACCCAACTTAGAAATTAAAAGAACAATTGTTCGCTTGCTGCTCGGGTCAAAGCAGATAACTTTAATTAGTTCTAAACTGAATGACTTTAATTAAACTATTGTTTTATTTAGTAAGACGCAAGGAAACATATTCGGTTACATTTTCAACTGGGCCAGTGATATTTCCAATGGCCTACATTTTTTAATTCTATCAAACAAAAACCAATACAAGTATTATACCCATTGTTAATTATGTATCCTATATTTGAATCTAGTACCAAAAGGAAGTCACGTAGAAGTAACCTGAGATGTTAACGTATAATGGTTGTTACTAATAGATGTTGGATAATATTATTTTTAGAAAATTAAATCTTTATTAAAATAATCATAACTCATAACTCATAAAATATAAAACATAATATTTGAATACTTATATAAATCGCTTTGACCAGCACCACTCATCTATTGAGGTTTCAATGAATCAAAAGCTTTCTTGGTACCATCGCTGAATTTATGAAAGCTCTTACCGGCAGATCCAGTATGGAAATTCAAACCGTGTTCAAACTTAGAAAAGAATCCTTCATGTTTGGTTTCTTGGGAAGTTGCAACAGCAGCGGAACTCATATTGATTGTCTATTTGTAATTGAAATTGAAAAGGTAGATTGTTTGTTAGTTACTTGTGTAAGTAATTGATGATGAACAAAACCCAGAAAAAAATTTCAAGGACCAATTCATTTGCTATTTATACTATTTCGGTCAGCATAAGTTTTTCTTGTGGGTGTTGAAAATGGAAGATGTGGAGATGGATATTTCCACTCGGAGAAACTAAATTCCGTTGCGATCTAAATTTTTCTTTGTTTGGTGATTTATCCGTAGAACGAGTCCCCCCCACAACGTCTTTTTTCTCCGATGTGGCTAGGTGTATTTTGGATTTCCGGGGTCAGGCCACCAACATGTGATACGTCATATCTGATAAGCGCATTTCCACGAGACTTGTAGTTTTTAGTGATCTTCGGGTTTCCGAACTGGTGAATTGTGTTCCATGACTATGGGATGGTCATTATTGGTGACTCTTCGTTTGCCAGGCACCATTCAATTAGTAATGCGATTGATATTCTACTGACGATGGGGTCACTGGCAGCATATAAGTGGACCGGACAAACTAAAAACTATCCAAGTACAGAAAACTTGATCATTATTTGGTTTACCAAGTGACGGAAATTAAAAATATTATTCTAAGCGTTCATAGTATTTTTGAATTTCTTGAATCTTCTAAATAAGAAACAGGCAATTAATACCGCCTAACAGCTTCTTGTGTTCTGGAAAACGCCAAATGCTTTCATAGTATTATCTGTAGAGTAACTTTGTATTTACCAGCATTACCATTAAGTCATATATTCTGATTGAAGAAAAAGGTATTCAGAGTTGAATATTGCACTTTCAAAGAGTAAGCATTTGGAAAGTTATAAGTGGAGCGAATAACCAATAGTTGTGGGAGCACCAGATTTTAATCGTTTAGAAAACAGTCTTTGTTAGGTTGAGAACCCCGGAAAGGGAACTAGACCTGGGTTTGAAGCTGTATATTGGCTTGATAAGCGTAGGAACTATAGAAGAAAGAGTGATACTAAAGGATACGAAATATACTGGAGCGTCAGCGAGAGGAGTTGAGTATCCTTGGAATTGGTGGATACACGTCTTTACCTTACATCCCCCCTCTAGTTTCGAAGCTGGGATAAATCCAATAATATAAATGCAATAACAAAAGATTTGTCGGTTGTAGCTAAGATTGTAGATCATATGGTAATGCAAAACATGAGATATTCGTGAAGCCATTGACGAATTTTGGAAAGGTATGCCAAAGGGTGAGTAATAAGTTGTGACAACCTGTTAATGGAGTGAACGACGTGGACGAAATCCAACGGTGGAGCATACATATGGAGTGACAATGATATGCAAGAAGGTAGTGTGAGATGACTTATTCGAATGTTGCTCGGATGCAGAACGGTTGAATAAGAAAATAAACAAAAATAGGTACCATAAAATGGTAGAACAAGGTGAGAGCAATGGGTGGATGTCGTTGAGCAAGTGGAAATTGTCTCAGGTGACACTAAAGGGACGTAGGACTAATTGAAACAGCGATAAGACGATCTAATCGCAAGAAGATGGAGCAGGTGTAGAACGGCCTAGTCATGACCAACTCAGTGGATGATTAAGAGTGAACACGTGGGAAACCAGGTGTTGCAAAGGACACAGGGAGAACCAGCAGAAAGTGGGCCTGGAAATATTGTAGTGGTAGGGGCTGCGAAAGCACCAGAAATAAATGAGATGTAGGCATCAACAAATTGGAAATCGTCAGGGAACTCGAAATCGGGACACAGACTAGGGGGCAGTAGGAGAACGTACCCAGAAAAATGTGACAGGAAGCCGTAATGAACGCAGCAGGAGAAATCACTACCGAGGGAAAGCGGAAGTTCGTATAGACGAAAGGAACTTGAGCGACCAATGAACAATGTGAGATGGAACATGCCGGAAATTGATCTTGTGTAAGGAAGCTGGCATAGACAAGTTGACAGATGCCGAGGAGTGGAAACGCACATAAAGTTGCAAGGAGAAGGGAAATCAGATCGCCTAATGAGAGCTATGCGTAGGAATGACAATGTATTTGGAGTGGAGACAAAATTGTAAAGTAGCAATAACGCGGAAGCAAGTAAAGAGAACCAAAGGACGGGCACGTAGTAACCAAGTGAATTATGGCAAGATGATGGGCCAGTAGAATGGTGGAGTAACAAGCACAAGTTGCTGTTGACTAAATAAAGGGTTATCAGGAGACAAGGGTTTCGCGTGTGCTATTGGGAGTAAAACACGGTGCTCTAGTAAGTCTCATAAGATAAATGGAGATTCGAGAGGATTTTGGAAACCATCACTTGAGATGGCCAACCCGTTGAATCATAACCAGGAGCGCTGAATAACTGACCAGCGGCTTCGACAGGTCATAGTGATGATAAGGTAATAAATAATGGTTCGTGAATGGTGCGGAATAAGGGGGAGCAAGACGCCACATGAATGAATGGGCTGTACTCGACGAAAACCATCAGAGACGGAAAAATTGCCAGCTAAGGGCATACATGAAGAATGGTAGGCAGGTCAGAATAAGGACCTGGAATGGAGTGCAGCGGATTCCCGAATAAATAGGGTTACCGCGAATATCGGCAGGATGCCGGGCAAGAATCATGGCAAGGAGCCGGGAAATTTTGTAGCAATCAGACCGCTAAACATACGGCTGGTACATCGTAAAAGAAGGTGGCCAAGGTAGGGCGGAAAGTAATAGGGAGGAAGGGACTTAGTGATCTAAGTAAATCTTGCAAAGTGAGTCGGTGGGCGAATGGTTCAGACGCCAATGTCATCGGGAGATGTGACAAACGGGGAGTGTTCAGTAAGCCAGAAAATGAATGGTATGGACAATAAAAAGGTGAGACATTAAGCTCGAGCTAAAAAGTCGATAATACAACAAAGCTAACCAAGCAAGGGCAAACTGGGTAAATTGGAAAAGAAACCGTTGTCGTAGCAGATGGGTAAGGTAGGACTCGTGAGACGAGCAAAAGTAGGAAAAATAGGCGTATTGATACGGATCATCAACAGGGCATTGTAGATTGGAAAAGAAAGCTTAATAATAAGAACGCATTTCTTAGTTACCCAAAACAGATCATCGTATATAACGGATATGCCTGATATGAGGGATGTATCAGGTGACGACGGAGAGTGCCCCTAGTAAGTTAAGGGATAACAATAATCACCGAAGAATTTAAGAACTCTGTGGCTTGGAGCGCTATCAGGTGGATAGCAAGGCTACGACAGGCACACAATGAGAAGGTTGCTGTGACAGGAAGGGTTGTTAACAAAAGCAGGCATGGAGACAATACAACAGAACACCATCAGGGCGTCTGACTTAAGTATAACTCCGGGAAATGACAGTAAGGAGAATTAGGAAGCGACAACAGCGTGAAAGGACAGCAAAAGTTTGGATGAAGCAACCATGGAGTGAATATTAGGTTGGACTGATATCCAGTGCTAAAGGTGTGGTGTAGTATAACTAAGTAGGTAGTCAAAATCTTGATCCAGTAGGGTTTCACATAGAAGACCCAAGATCACGGGTGGGTGATGGAACATATTTGGAAATGTACACAAAACCAGGGAAGAAAAAAAATCTTGAAAAGTAGGTTACATGTAACCAATGGAAATAAGGTTTGTTTCAGAAATTATTGAGCCGAGTGTTTCAGAATGAGTAAAAACGTTTGGTTCAAATTCGTCAACTAGTTGTTCAGCGATGGACAAACTCTTGTCCAATAAAAGTGGAAATAGCCACTCAACTTGAAGAAGTTAGCAGCAGTGTGGAAAACTATTCTCTAGAGCGAGATAGATTGTAGTGTTGTAGGTGGATAGCACCTCTTCAACCTCAGTGGGAGAAGTTCTTAGGAAATTAATTAAGGCAGCTAAGGCGTAATTTCGAACTTCTGTCCGGCGAAAACTAGAATGGAGCAACAGATGATCATGAATGAAATGATGGGTCTGAGAACTCACAGTTTCCTAAAAATGGGTTGGGCAGGGGGTGGGTTTTTGATAGGACCTCCATGTTAGGTTGAGAACCCCGGAAAGGGAACTAGACCTGGGTTTGAAGCTGTATATTGGCTTGATAAGCGTAGGAACTATAGAAGAAAGAGTGATACTAAAGGATACGAAATATACTGGAGCGTAAGCGAGAGGAGTTGAGTATCCTTGGAATTGGTGGATACACGTCTTTACCTTACAGTCTTACATATTCGATAATAAAAAAAAACTATAAAATAGAATAAATTTCCAATAAGGTACAATTCACGTTAATCTAGAATAAAATTAATCCTGTCCAACTGTACAAAATTGAGTTACGTTTTATGTGAAGTGTTGTCAGTGAAAACTGGGTATTCTCCAGGAATAAGTTTTTCCTGTAATGTAAAATGGAAAGAAATCGCAGTCGTGGTGTGGATAGTGATGAATTTTATCGGTTTTGTGTAAGATAAAGCTTCTGCAGATATGTATTGTTAGTTGATTTAATACCTATAAACATTCCTTCCAAGAACGAAATCCAACCCATATTTACACTTGAATTTTCTGGAAACGTGTCTTCCGCTACCCTTTCGTTGAATAGGTGATAAAGACACCTTTACTTGGCAATTCTATTCTGAAAATCTCAAGATATTATTATAGTATGAAACGCTTAACCGTAGATCCCATATTCACTTGGTTTCGACTTACTGAATATAGTCGTGTCCTGACCAAAATATTGAACAATTACCAGCATTGCCTTAAATTTCGAAAGAAAAGCCTTTCCCGTGACCTCCGCGTCAAAATATATAGTTTTAACTGGATCCGTCAATTGACATGAAGAAAATGCCAGTTGCGTACTTCGCTGAGAATTGATCAAACCCCGATTACGACCAAGTTATAGGATTGTCTAATGATGCAAGATGATTATAGAGTGGAAAATTTTGTATTAAAGAACAATGCTACGTTACCTGAACCCACTTGGTTTGGTGACATTATTTGCTAACTGAGAGTATTAATTATTTATCATTACTATATTGGAAAAGCAATGAACGAATCAATAGTCACAATATTACTGTATGAATAATGATAATTGTGATCATCGTGCCTTTGGGATATAATTGTCGATAGATATCTACATTATTTATCGTTTGCCGAGATTGTGATTGATGATTACTTTTCCTATTCATGGTAAATTGTTATTAGAGCTTCCTGGTTTTTGTAATCAGAATGAGATAAGTTTTAATAAACAAGCACGTGACTGGGTGGCCAAGTTGGTTAAGGCGTGAGACTGTTAATCTCAAGATCGAGAGTTCGACCCTCTCCCTGGTCGCTTATTTTTTCTAACTACTTTTTTTGCAGTCACTGGTTAATACCACTATCAAGTTCTTATTTGTACCATTAGTTTATGCGAAAGAATGTAAACTATGCTGGTTTTGCGTATTACATGTCACTTTTCTTGTTTTCACGCGTATAATTTTTCTTAGTCTGGGCTGAGGGATAGTCGCTTCTTGCATTTCTAAAACATTGAATCTTTATTAAAATAGTCATAACTCATAAAAGCAATATTTAAATATTTATATATATCTCATTGAAGCAGTACCATTCTCGTCTATTCATATTTCAAGGAACTGAAAGCTTTCTTGGAATTATCACCTAATTTTTGAAAACTCTTTCCTACACCATGGTGGAAGTCATTTGGGAACT
>JAJLZW010000047.1:0-85986 GCA_030572435.1 Candida labiduridarum
CAAAAAAACGTGACCACTTTCATAAAGCTGTAGTAGTACATAAATACTGATACCCAGGACAGACAGCTTTGATCATGATGAATTAAACCGTATCAGTTTTTTGGTTGGAAAATTTTGTCACTCATTGGTTGGAATATGTATGTCCGCCTTGGTATAAAACATTTCGGTCACGTGGTAGAAAAATATTTTTCCCTGGTTTCAATAATTTTGTCGTTCTTGGTTTAAAATTTTTTGTCTCCTTGGTTTTAATAATTTTGTCGCACAAGTATGAAATTTTTTGGCCATTGGTTTGAAAAAAAAGGACAAAGACTGTACTGCCACCCCTAACAGAGTAGTACACGACCCTATCTATACAAAATACAGAAAATTGAAAATAAAATGCAACACCAAGAATTTGGCATTTTAGATTTCTGTTACAGTAGTTAATATTTTGTGTCACGTGTTGCCAGCAGTAACAAGCTACTATCATTATCAAATATATTAATACCAAAATCAAATTGTTTATTTATTACTAACCTAAAGTAAAAAAAATACCTTTAATTCTCAAAAATATAGCAAATGCTATAGACTAACTGTTTTATAACCTTCTCTCATCTGGACCCCATCGATATTATACTGATTTCTTATCATTATCATCATTGTTATCATCATCGTCATCATCATCGTCATAGCCCCATTTCGTACACCATCCATACCAAGTTCTCTTCAAACATTTCTTCGGTGGCTCTTCATCTGATGGCACAGCACTAGATGAAGACAAAGAAGAAGATAATGATGGTGATGTCGTTGTTGATGTACTTGATCTAGACAAACTACTAGTTGCATATATCCTCGTTGATGTCTTCAATGTACTACCACTGCTACTACTGCTGCTTCTCAATGGATTTGGTAATTTTGGCTCATCCTCTTCAGAATCATCATGTGTAACAAATCTCCAATTAAAACAATCGCGACATGGTGGTTGTTGAACACATGGTGCAGTTTCATTATATGTCAATATTATATCGTCAATAACCGTATGAATTCTATGATTCAATAAATTGACTGACCATCCTTTATCAGTGACAACATCATAAACACATTGCATTCCCGTATGACATGCTGTTTCCATGGCATATCCGGCTAAATTACATGAACTTGATGCTCCATTACAAACCCCCATATAAATTGGATCAGCAGTATTACCAAAATGCCAAATATTCTCCATAAATTTGGGAATTCCCGGTGGTGATGGTAAATGTAATCTATTAGTTGCCAACATTTCTCCTGGTGCTTCAAATGCAACCGCAGGTAATCCAAATGTTCTGCCTAATAATGAAGCTAATGCGCCTCCCAATGAATGTCCCGTAACCCAAATATCCGTAGTTTCTGGCGGGTAAAGTGCCGTAACGTTACGGTACAATTCCAAAACGGCTTTGTAATATTTATCTTCTTTACCCAATTCTTTCTCAAGACAATCTTGATTACACGTATATGTTTTCTCATAGCAATCACAAACTGTACTCCACATATAACTAATTCTTGCACAACAACAGGAAAATAATAAATTGTCATTGGCTTTATCATTTCCTCCCGTTTCGTCACTTCCTCCTCCAGGCAATCCTGCACCCGAAGTTCCTTTGATTCCAATAACAACAGTTTTATTGTCTTTACTAACAAATACATGTCCTCTTAATCCAATATCTTCCCATCCAAAATTGATATCACTATTCTCACGATTCGGATCCCAATCTCCCAAATCTATCCAATCCGATTTCTTTTTTTCATCATCACTCTTAGGATATCTAACATAGGCATTTGAGGAAATCGTAGCCAATGTAATAATCGTATCTCTATCAGTAATATTGGGAACTTTGATATCGTCATGTTCCCATTCTAAATTGATCCTATTCAAAATACGAGTATCCCCCTTAATATCCCTGGCATAATCAAGATAGGATTCGATGAAACCAGGACTATTTCTTTCTTTCAATCTCGTTGACTCACTGGTGCGTCTTTTGAAAGGTAATTGAATAGTGAATGGGTTTTCACCTTTATGATATTCTGGCCAATCTGATTGTTGGTAGATCTCATCTAAATCTAAGTTACTGTTGGAAAATTCAGGTTTTAGTGGTTGTTGTAAATCTTGTACTAGCGTTGTAAAATATGATTCATGTTTGGATAAATATTCTGGAGTGATATCTAATCTACGATGCAACTTATAATTCTGGGGACCTGTTCCATGATGGAAAATGTGCTTTAATTGTAATGTCGAACCATCGCCATCTTCGTCACTATGTTGATTTATGTGCACTGCTAGTAGCTTATCGTTTATTCGGAACACAGATGACCATTTGGTGATTATAAATAGGATGGCGACTGTGGTAAACCCGATAACGAAGCGCCAGATAGATACCGGTTTCTTTTTGTTGCTTTCTCTATGTTTCTTTAAACTCATATTCTTGATTGGGATAAATAGTATAGTAATGAAGTGTGTAAAATAATAAGACTGTGAAGTAAATCTAGACGAAAGAGTATATATGTTTTATTTGATCTCCTCTCGCACGTTCTCTTTATCATTCATATTTTTTTTTTTTTGCTTCTGCTTCTGCTTAACTTCTTTTCCCTAATCTCGCATTTACCAAATCAAGCGGAGGTAATGATCGCAAAATGTAATGCCCGTCATACAACGTCTATCGTATTCTAAAACTATCTATAAATATACTACACCTCTATCCAGTTTATATTCTTTACATAAATACTCCTTAGCTGCAACCACTTTAATGTCTTTAACCACTGTAGGCTCTTGCCCCGTTTGTTGAACTTCGTCACTGTAACTATAATCAAGGATCTTGTTTAATTTAGTCAGTACATCATTCACCATTTCCGGGTTTATACTGTATTCATTACCATAAAACTCATTTGCCATTAATGCCGTGAATAAGTCACCACATCCATTGAAATCACATCGAATTCGATCAATGGGAACATAAAACGTGACTTGATTATTCGACCCCACACAATATAATTCGTTATTTATAGATACGGAAGAAATAACAATATTTTCCACCTTATGGACCTTTCTAAACTCTTCAATTGCGTGTTTTACATCATCCCAATTCTCAATCTTAATCCCACTTAATTTTTCAAATTCAAACTGATTAGGAGTAATCAATGACACCAATCCACTGGCAAATATTTCATGGTACACCGGTATAACTTTCTCATCAACATACATTTTCCCATTGTCGCCCAACACAGGATCTACGATCCAATGAGGTTGATTCTTGTTACCTTTATCTTTAGCACGAATGGCTTTGATTAATTCTTCCTTAACAACAGTCAACACTCGAGCATTTGGAGTATATCCAGTTAGTATTATATCATAGGTATCATTAAAATCTAAAATTTTCTGTAATCCATGAATTAAATCTCGAACTAAATCTTGAGATGATGCCAGACCTTCCAATGATCCATATCCTGGATGATTTGAATAGTTCGTAGTATTGATGGCATCTACATCCCATCCAGTGTACTGTAATGGAAATACGGTGGCTCTGTTGCCCACATATCCGTGAACAACATGCGACAGGATAGATAATAATGATTTCATTTGGTTGCGTGGGGTTTTGGTTGTCTGGGGATTTGGTTGCCTGCGCAAATACGTCGTTGATAAAAGAGTTGGCGACCCAAACTTAATTTACTGTTCCCATCTGCACGACCACTGATTAGCCTAACTCAACAAAGATCTGAAGTGGGAACAATCTTTCTATTTTTTGACAGTCGTGTTCAAGAGAGGCGAACCGAAACGAAAAAAAAAAACCTGCAACAATAAAAAAACCCAGATTGTACCAAATCATCATCATCTTTAACATCATCAGCATATTCATCACGAAAGACAAACAGAACTACCGGAAGCATGTCGCTTAAAGAATCGGCTACAATTGATATTGGATACCCTATGATGGGGGTAAAATTTATCAATAATAAAACCATTTTGGTTGCAGGTGGAGGAGGAGAGGGCAACAATGGTATTCCTAATAGAATCACCGTGGTCAAATCCAGTTTTAAAGTCACTGAATCAAAGAGGAAATTGCAAAAATTTAGAGAAATAACCTTGCCTTCAAACGAAGATTCTCCCCAATGTTTGGATACTGCTAAATTAGTCGGCGAGACTGAATTTAATATTATTATTGGATGTAATCAAAGTTCGCAATTGATCAAATCAATGAATATCAATAATAATATTAGAAAATATTCTTATTCAAAAGAGGAACATATTAGTTTTGTTGATGCTGCCCAATTTGAAGAGGAGATCAACGGCAATCCTGACGACTATCCCAAAATCATTAGATTGGCTTCTGATAATAACACGGGGGCATTTATGACTTCCAGTGTTCCTTCTTCAGTTTATATTTTTAATCCTGATAGTTTGGAATTGACTTATAAGTTCACTCCTGAGAATAGCGTAGAAATTAAGGATCTAGCATTGAGTTTGAAAAATAATGGGAAATTTATGTCATATGTTACTTCAAACTCAATTGATATTATTGATACCGCTTCAAGAAATCTGGTTTTCAGTTCATCAAAAGTTCCTGCATTGCAAAAACAATTGAAAGATTATATATTGTCCAAAGTTAGATACATTAATGACGACAAGCAACTATTGATAGCTGCAAGTTTTCGTCGTGGTACTGCTGCAACTTTATTGAAATTGGATATCGAAACCCAAAAAATTACCCAATTGCAAAAGGTGTCGAAGAATTTCAATAACATAGTAGCGTTAGATGTATCTGCAAATCAAGATTTAATAGCAATCGCTGGAAATGATTTATCAATCACTTTGATTAGATTATCCAACTTGAAAGTTATCAAGTCATTCAATAAATTGCATCCTTTCGCAATTACAAGTGTTTCATTTTCTCCTAATGGTTTGAAATTGGCAAGTGTAAGTGCTGCCAATACTTTGCATGTTTTGAAAATCCCTGCCAATTATGGTAAAGGAAGATCAATAATAGGTACTTTGATCCAATATTTATTTACTATTCTATTAGTTGTGGCATTGGGTGTTGGTATACAAAAATTAAATGAAACTGGACAATTAGGAGAAATTTTGGAAAATTCAAAACAATATACTGATGTAGGAATGGAATACGCGAAATTGGGTTACGATTATGCTCAACATTATGGAACAATTGGTTATTCAGTTGTTGAAGAATATGCCAAAACGTATGGTAATCAAGGATTACAATTCATTAAAGATAAGTTGAATAAAGGAGAATCAGAAGAAGATGTTTCTTTACCAGTACAAAAAGAAGCCTCTACATTAAATGACATTGTTAGGGAAGTTACCAAAAATATTGATGAAGAAATAATTAAGCCTGATTTCAATTCTGATGAATTTTTAGAAAATAAAGGTAATTACATAACTACTTCAATTGGAAATAATGATTATTATCAAGAAACTCCAAAAGTCGAAACCACCATTGTTTCATCTGAATCATTATCCGACTCATTAGTTGAATCATCCCCATCCCCATCCCCATCATCATCAGTATCAGAAATAGTAGAAGAAAAGTCCACCGAATACCCCGAACTGTCAATTATTGAAGAAGTTATAATTGAAAGAAATGAAGTAGATCAACCTCACGAAGTGGTTGGTGATAATAATAATACCCTAAATGATGCCACTGAAGAGCAAGAAGAACAACAACCTACATTCATCAATCGTGATTCCGTATTACCTGAAAGTCTTCAAGCAATGTTAGAGAAACAAACTTCTTCAACCGAACAAGTTGTGGAACCCTCTGTTGTTGTTGAGGAGCCAATATCCGAACAAGAACCAGCTCAAATGCTGGAAAATGAAAAGCTTGTTGCTGAACCTGTCGTTGAGGAGGAGCTTGTTGATGAACCAGTTGTTCAAAAAGAACCTGCTACTGAACCAGTTGTTCAAAACGAACCTGCTGTTGAACAAGAACAACAACAAGAGGTTGTTGAAGAGGTTGTCGAAGAAATTGTCGAAGAAATTGTGGAGGAAGTTGAAGATATTCTGGTTGTTGAAGAACTACAAACAGAAAATGCCCCAAAAATTCATGTTGATGTTGACGAACCAGAATCAAAATCGTCTGATCCATCCAATAACATTGAAGACATAGTGGAGGAAGTTGTTGAAGAAGAAGTAGTAGTCGAAGAAGAAGAAGATACCCAAGAAACTGTTGAATCTGTTCCAGAAGCTGAAGAAATTGTTGAAGTTGTTGAGGAAGAAGAGGTTATTGTGGAAGATCCTCAAGAAGAACAAACAATTGTAGAAGAACCTAAGCAAGAAGAAACAATTGTTGAAGAGCCACAATCTGAAGTAGTAGAAGAAATTATTGAAGAAGTCATTGAAGAAGTGGTCGAAGAAATTCAAGAACCAGAACTATCATCACAAACCCCGATTGAAACCGCAACTCAAGCATCATCAGAACAACCAGCTGTGGAAAATCAAACTTATTCGTCATCTTCTTCATCATCGTCATCATCATCTATTGAATCTGTTGAACCTTCACAAGTTATAGAGGCAAAATCACCAGAACAAGTAATTGATCATATAGAGGAAGCAGAACAAATTGAAAAACCAATAGAAGAAGAAGTCATAATTGACAATAAAGAAGAAGAAAAAGAAACCGAAGTTGTTGAAGCTGTTCCTACTTCTGCGCCGGAAGTTCAAGAACCTCAAGGGCAAGAACCAGTTGTTGAAGAAAAAGTGCAAGAATCTAAACTGCAAGAGCTGGAAACACAAAAAGTTGTTGTTCAGGAATCAGAGAAAGTTGTTGAAGAACCTAAAGTTCAAGAATCTAATGTGGAACAAAAAGTGCACGAACCAAGCCAAGAGTCCGTACCACAAAAGGAAGAAGAGAAGGCTCCTCTTGCTGAAGAAAAGACTGCTGAAATTGTTCAAGAACCAATTCAAGAAAAATCCAGTGAAGAATCAAGTATTCAAACTCCAGTTGTCGAACAACTTCAATTAATACCACCTCCTAAGAACTCAGCGGGCGAACCCGAACCATTCACATCGCAACAGCAAAATTCGACCACTATAAAGGAAGAACAAACATCTATTCCTACTTCAGCGCAATCATCCGTGGCAACTCCCTCTTCCTCGGCTTCCAAAAAGACCCATACTAGAAAGATCACTAGAACAATTAAAAAAATAAAACCAACTCATAATCCAGTTGAAAAGGATGAATTATAAAATAAATTAAAAAAAGTTATATCGAATTGTATTTAGAATAATATATATCTACCATTGAGTTATATATACATTTTTTTTTTGATTTCATTATGGGATTTGTTCCAGCTCTCTATCTCTCTCTCTCTCTCTTGCTGTAGCAATTCTGATATCGTCATCTGCAACACACGTCCAAACGCGCGATGAAGCCAAAAAAAAATACTCGTCTTCGAAAATTTTAATTTGATCCGCCTATTTAAATCTCTCTATCCACCTCCTTGCTATTATTCATAACTTCCCATCAACCGTAATGAATTCCAATGATCTAGACAACATAAGTGATCCATCTGATTTCAAACATACAAAATTACCAAAACTTTCTGAATTGGATCATTTAAAACGATGTTTTATCTGTAAAGATTTTTTTAATGCTCCAGTTACGATATCTAGTTGTAATCATATTTATTGTTCACAATGTATTCGAGAACATTTACTTCGGAATACCAGTTGTCCTATTTGTAAAAATGAAATATTTGAAAGTAATTTAAAACCAGATCCTTTATTAGAAGAAATTGTTCGATGTTATAAAGAATTACGTGCGGAATTATTACGATTGTTACAAGTTGACCAAGTGCTGGATGTTAATGATCTGGAAGACGCGATTAAAAATGATCGAGAAGCAGATAAACAAGTTGAGGTGAATGAAACGGAAGTGGAAATTAAAGAAGAAGAGATGAACGGCGGGGTCGCTATGGATAACGACGTATCCGGCCAAAATGGCCATAAAACACAATCTACAGAAGTTAACATAGTTCATACTCCAATAGAAGTCATAGAGATACTATCGGAAGGCGAAGAACAAGAAGCCAAAAATAATGATCCGAATTTGGTGCCATGTCCCGTATGTCAAGAACAAATGCCGATTGAATTCTTACAGAGAAATCATATTGATGATTGTTTAAATGGAAGAAAACCGAAACGAAATGCATCGCATATTCTACAACCACTGCAACAGCAACATCAACAACCACCAAAGAAAAAACAAGCAAAGAACATGACTTCGATAACGTCATTCTTTAAGCAATCTAATAGTCCGGAAAGTGTAACACCACCACCACCGCGACAACAGCAACAGCAAAAAACACCACGACATCAAATAGAAATATCGAATCACAAAGGAAGAGAAGAAAAAAAGGAAATACTTGCTATAAATGTCCCACCAAGAATACCAAAGTTGGATTTCCATTGTTTGACCACACCGAAACTTAAGGCAAAACTAAAAGAATTACAATTACCTACTATTGGAGAACGAAATGAATTAATGAGGCGATATAATCAATATTTTGTTTTTGTTAATGCCAATTTTGATAGTAATCATCCAGTTGATGAATCAACTTTACGTAATAAGCTAAGTAAATGGGAAAGATCATTCAAATCAAAATCCAAAGATTCCCTTGATACTGAGGCTGGTTGGAAGAGTTTAGTGGCAAAAGCAAGAGAATCTAAATAGATTGGATAGGAGTAATACTAATAGTTTTATATATCTAATTCCTGCTTGATGCAAAAAATTTACTTCTTGTATATTTTTCACCGAAGTTTTTATGAGCTACCAAGTGTGTTGTTCTAATATCCGAAGGATGCCACACTTGAATTTTGGGACCAATATCTCTAGTTCCCGGTTTTATTTTCAGTTTAGAAATATAACATTTGCTCAACAATATCTTTTATACCATCGAAGGATTCTTGTGATGAAGCTAGTTAATGGATATAAGCAAAGCCTTAACCCCTTGTAATAATAACAATATTAATAATTATAGAAAATCCATATGGAAAAGTAGGTTCCTGTGTTTCCGCGCGAATTTCGTATCTAGGGTTTCAACCATAGATTTCTCCAGTCCAACTCTTATTAAACTATGCAATGATGTAGGGCGTATCTTTCTTTGACAGGCACTTACCTCATCTACCCCTAACTGTCGTTTTTTCTTGTCTTTAATAGCTAGATCGTTATCTTTCAGGTAATTTTTTGCTTCATCGGGATAATTGAAGCCGAGCAATTGGACCACCACCAATGGGACCAACTCGTGAGACGCTGAATGCCGATCGTCTTAAAAAAAGAACAATAGGGCCATGGAGGGCGATAGGAAGTTGTAGAAGGCTTGGGGGATAGGGAATAGGATATTAATGAAAAATAAAAAAAAGAAATTTTTTGTCTCAGTATTGTGGCATGGGGATTGTCGCTGTCCCCAATCCGGGCAGATCACGAAAATGGACCGATGCGTTGTAGACCGAACTCAAAAAGAAAAAAAAAAAGAATATAAACTTTCAAAATTCTAGATTTTTCTATGGCAATCTTTTTAATGCCTCGGAAGCAAGAAAGGTAGTTTTATTATCCCCTCCCCCCTCCTGCCACCATCACCAACACCAACACCTACAGCAACTTTACCCACTTCCCCCACACAATGTCTATGGATGATACCTCGTATCTAACCACTTATGAAGCGGCATTAGCCGTGGTAGCAACTGCCATGAAAAAAGCTCGTTTAAGAATTGATACCTTAGTGATAAATTCTATTCTTGGAGGAATGTTATTTGCAAGTGGTGGAATGCTACATGTTGCAATCCAATCTGAATTTACCGGAGCATTGGAATCCAACCCAGGAGTTGTTTCATTGTTAGCTGGATTAATGTACCCAATTGGTCTTTTTTACGTTGTTGTTCTAGGTGTGGATTTATTCAATTCTAATGTTTTGTTTTTCAGTACCGGACTTTGCCGAGGTGCTGTATCTATATGGGATTTACTAATAAGTTGGCTCGTCAGCTATTGGTTCAACTTAGTTGGAAATATATTTGTTTGTTACATTTTTTGTAAATATTCCGCAGTTGCTGAGAGTCAGCAAATGATTACCGGAAGTGTGGAAATACTTATGAGGAAAGTATCTTTCTCCTTCGTACAGACACTCATTAAAGCAATTGCAGGAAATTTTTATGTTTGTTTGGCTATCTTCTTACAATTAATGGCCAAACCATTACATGTAAAATTTTTAATGATGACAGTACCTGTTTTCACTTTTGTGTCGTTTGGATTTACCCATTGTGTGGCAGACATGTTTGTGATTACGTTGGGATTAATCAATGGCGCCAATGTCAAGGTTGCAACCGCTGCATGGAAGCTTTTTCTACCCGCCGCTCTTGGTAATATCGTTGGAGGATCATTTTTCGGAATAGTAATCACATGGTACTTGCACCTCTATGTTGTTGAGCAAGATAGAAAGAAACTCGACTTGCCACAATATGACTTGAGGGATGAACAACCAGAATTGAATCAAGATTCAAGAGTCGTCAGGCAAAAGCAAGCAAGATTTGATGAAGATGTGGTTAAGCTGGAACACAGTGCTGATTCGTCTGTTGAAACAACTCAAGATCCATTGGATTTCAATCCGGTTCCAATTTATGACGAAGTTAGTATTCCACTGGCTATAACCCAGATGAGATCAAGAACTAGGTCAAGTGTGTCTTCTGCAAGAACTGCAAGATCGCCAAAGAATGTTTTCCCAGTCTATGGTATGGGTGAACCTTTAGCCCGTGAACGAACAATTGCAGGACAATTAGAAGAACCGAGAGGAAGAGTTTCCAATAGTAACAACAATGATTTCGAGGACTACTTTGCTGATGAAATTCCCGCGGAGCCAGTAGCTGAATATCTTGGAGCACAATTAAAAAGGGTACTCACGCACAAATCAAGAGCCCTGGATAAGGATTTGGATTTGGAAGCTGGCAAAGTTCGTCCTCGTGCATTAACACCAAAATCATCATTCGTTGGTAGAAGAAAATCAAATCTGTCAGATAGATCATCAATACGACACCATTCGGGAAATTCACATCAGGAAAAAGATTTAGGAGACACCGATAATAATTTGTCAACCGAACAACTAGATAGAATACTGGAAAAGTAGTAATTTTATAGACATTTAATATAATTTTTTCATTTATTTATGAAACCCTGTTTGAAAAAAAAGGAAATTATTTTGATTACTAGATCTCTTTTTTTGTACCATTTTGCAGTCGATATCAAGAAGACTGAGAAAAAAATTTCAAAAAAAGAAATGGACGAGATAAGAGTCGAACTCATGACCTTTTGCTTGCAAGGCAAACGCGCTACCAACTACGCCACACGCCCATTAGTTGCTAACGATATTTAAGGTAGACATTGACAATCATTTAGATAGTGACAATAAAAAATTCTAATTTTAAATAAAAACAGTAAGATAAACAAACACTGGGTATATTAAAATGGTCACAATTAAAGCTAAAGTAAAATTACATCATTAAATTGACCTTTAAATGAGTTTCGAAGATTAAAATTTATGATTTTTTGGTTTGAAAATCAGTTGAAAATGAACCAATTACGTTTCAGAAACACCAGGATATCAAGGGTAAAACATTAGGGCTATTAATTTTCAAATCAATATTCACTTTTAAACGTTGTCAAAAACCAATAATGAGAGAATAAAATTATTAGAATTTTTGGTTATCTATTTGGAGCCTAAGTATAATTTTGTGATAGGTAAATATCTTGGTCATGGTTTTTAGTAGCAAATTGTCAGTGAGCATTCATGTTGGTTGCGAAAAAAAAAATAATAGAAAAATCCAATGCAACATGTAATTCAAAACCACATTAAAGAACCTGTTGTTGACGATGTAATTACGTTCACAGTTTCTCAAAAAATTTTTTTGAAACTAATTGACTTTTCACTTTATAACACTCTCAGATATTTAAAAAATTATCTGGACTTCTCGTGGGGTAGAAATTGGAGGAAAACCAATGTAGCTATGTTAAGAAGTGGTTCCAAATATAAGTACATACCCCCTTTCCCAGCAGTTGTAATTGATTATAATTGTCTTCAAAAGAAAAAGTGGAGATTGCCTGAAATTTAATACCCGTCGAAAGCACAACTTAAGCAATTGCAACATGGTTACGGTTAACATTCCCAAATACCAACGCATTCAATTATGAGTTATACTTGCGGGATATTCACAGCAAGAAACTGATATGAAATTTCAAAATTGCGCACTATTTAACGGGGGTCCAGATCCCCCAAAGATAAAAAAAAATATTGGCTAGATTATTACATTATAAATTAATTATATGATAATTGATTTAAAATATAAAAATGAACAAGTATATCATATATTTAGTAAATTGTGATATTCCAGATAAAGAAATATTTCTTTATAATGATGAAGATTATTATGATATGATAAAATTTGAAAAAGTTAATGATATTAAGCAAGATTTATTCTACAGAGACTGCATCTCTAAACATAAAAATTTATGTTTTATTATTAAAGATAATGAAGTAATAATGAAATTAAAAACAGGTAGTTATGAAAAAACAGAATTAAAATTAGAATCAGTTAAAAAAATAGTAGAACGTATATAGTATAATGAAGGAGGAGAGTTTACAGTAGGAAGTTTAGGAGGTCCAACAACAGAAGTAATAAATTTATATGTAAATGAAAGATATGAAGATTTTGAATGTCCAGTAATAATAGACGATTATGTAAATATTTTAATAGCAAAAAATGAAGAACATGCAGCATTTCAGGAATTAAGTTATGATCATGATATATTCAGAAGATATTTATATGTAAAAAAAGATAAACAAATCATTACTAAGTGGACAAGTGGTAAATACGATAAATCAAAAATATTTGATGGCAGTAGTTCTCTTTATGATGCATATAATTATATAACCGATTTAGATACTGGCCCATATATAAAAAGATAAAAATAAATTACATAATTATAGAGCAAGAATATTCCTCAGAGATTTAAATGCATTAAAAATTAACATAGAATATAAAGACTTAGATCTGTTGGATGAAGAAATAATATCAAACGGTATATTGATATCGAAAGAAATGGCTCTATGGGTATATTACAAAACTAATCTAGAACTAGATGAATATGTATGTTCATCACTAATAATGAACAACAATATAATAAATGAAATAATACAAAATTACGAACCAATAACACTAGATTACCCAAATTACCCAAATGAGTACACTCTAAGAATCATGTACAAAATAAACAATACAGAAAAGATAAAATACAAAATAGCTAAAGTATGTGTACAAGCATCATACAGAAGCTGATACGATGAACTAAATGTTGATTGTGACAAATATTTATTAAATGAATGCAAAACAAAAAGTACAAAAATGTTCTTATTTCCCATTCATTTATCAACACTCATACAGCGTATCAACCTACAATATTGTGCATAACAGGTTCCGCTTTGAAGTTACAGAAAACTGGCTCCGAAACTGGTCCTAAAAGGTTCAAACAAAACCTTATAGCAAGCATTTACCGTGATAGCAATTATCGGTTCAACTCACAAACAAAACTTTCCTTTTCGGCCGAAAATATTTACAAAAAAAATTGTTGAATCGGCCGATGGTAGCTGAAAAATATATCAAAGATAAAGATCACTCTTGTTCTTCTACAACAGAAAGGTCCCAAAAAATGCCCGAGCAACGAAGCTACAAGAAGCGCAAGGTTTTATCGTGTTTGAATTGCAGACGGCGAAAGATCAAATGTGATCACAAGGTCCCTTGTACAGCTTGTCAAACGGCCAAGACAGATATTTCTGAGTGTGTTTATGAATCAGTATCTGAAAATTCATCCTCATCATCACTCATCAGGTCAGATATTTCTTCCAAAAACAACACGTTGGTTGATTTACAAGACTTGATCTTTCTCAAAGAATTCAAAGGAAGTCGAATATTTTTTGGTCCCACTTGTTGGAAAACTTCCATACTGTACTGCTGTAGAAATTTCCCGGTCTTGAGTGATATTCTGTCGATAACTGCAAAGGAGATGATGACATTGAAATTACCAGTTAGAAACGAAGATTCTGATAGTGGGTCAACATACAATATTAAAAGTCTACTTCCAAATTACGAGGAATCGATTGCGCTTATAAACTCGTTCCAAAGGAATACATTCTTCACGAAATGCTTTGACAATGAACAAATCATCAGCTATTTCAATGAAGTATCCTCACCCCAAGGAATTAATGTACAAGCCTCTGGAGTCATGCTAAGCATCGTGTTATCCATTAAGTCATTGGTGTCGTTTTTCGATGGCGAGACACCAGATAGCAGACTATTGGTTGCTTCGAGGCTCTTCGTTCTCAAAGGTGAGCTTAGATCCAACTTTGCCACCTTGACTGCTCTTTTATTGTTGTATGAAAATCGAAAATATGACTGCAACATTGATTTTGAAGAGTCACTTTCCCACGATCAAGGATTATTTTCAACCATAGTCACAGTTGCATTATCACTTGGACTCCATAGAAACATTGCCCAGCTTCACGCGGGTGACCCAGGGATGATCACTTCCTTGCAACACATGTGGAAGTTTCTTATGTTTGAAGATTCCTTGCGTAGTTTCCAGAAGGGTTCACAGCCTATGATCAACGACAACTATACATCAAACCAGATGCTCCGTTTGGTAAAGACAAAATGTACTGCAGCAGTCTTAACATTTAGAAAAGTAAACGATAGTATCAATCTGTGTATATCACCAGAAGCCGTCGATTTGGATTCCGCGTTGGTGTCCATAGAAGCGTTGATGTTCGCTACTCCACCGACCGACCATGATGATCAACATTTGCAATTGTTTTTATACTCATACGCCCAGACAATTTCTACTATTAGATATTTGAAACACAGGACGGACGCGAACCGATACGCTGCGTTTAGGTATAGTTTATCGCTTTACAAGTGGCTGAAAGGGATGCTCATGGAATCAATGGGACATAGCCCGCAAGCACGTTGTTTTTACCAAGAATTCAAGGAAGCTATATATAGAAGCACGTTTTTGCTAATTGTTCTCACACTTCAACTGTATGAAAAGGTTGATAAAGAAGAAAAATTAGGACATATGTCATACGAAGATGTGTTGAGTTCTAATATCGACGCGTCGAAGGATGTCATTTGGTTAATGTATACTGTGACAACCGAATTCCTGGTAACGATACTGAAGATGTCAAACGTCAGTTTAACTGCAAGATCCATGATTATTTTCATCAACCATATTCTAACCTATATTTTGGAAGAGATGGAACAGAGAAATGCGGCAGCACAGTTGACACCAAACAGCTTTGTATTTTCACCAGTTTCATTGCCTGAGTTGGATTTAGATTTGTTTCAAAAGGATGATTGGGGATTGTTTCTATAAGTCTGTATTTATTTGTTTTATACACATATACTCTATATTTTTACATTATGCCAGCAATGTATGCCAACGACCAAGTTCTCGACATACCATTGTCTATCAAAGCCGGGTTCCAATCATCTCTTGCAAACCATTCCCATGCGGATCTTGGGTTGAACAAGGCCTTGTTGAGCATCAAAATACCTTTCCAACCATCTGGAATCCGGTCCACCCAAGCAGCCAACTTTTGTTCCCATTCTTCCGTCACAAATTGGGGACTGCGGAAATAAGACGAAACTGGGGTGATTGGAAGCATATGGATACCGTGAATCCATTCATCGCCAATGGTACCTCTTCCGAAATAAGTCGAATAATCAATCTTGTTCTCAAACAAGATGCCGGAGACTTTGTTGCCAATAAAATTCGGTGGTTGAACCCTGTTGTCATCCGAATAAAGCATATACATATTGACGCTTCTTCTCATGATGGCTAACATTAACTCTCCTCTCTTTTCCAAACTCTGGTCGCCACTTATATTACCAAACAATTGAACCGCGCGAGCAAAATGGTACATCTCACTGGAAGACTCATTGTCTTTCCCATCCCCAGATGGAAAAATGCCATGTGCCCAGGAATGACCATTGAAAAAATCAAACGACCTAAATTGTGGGAACCACTGGTCCGCCTCTGGACTGCATGTGTCTCTAAGCAAAATCTTTGCATAGTTACCAATAAGTGACCCATTAGCGGTCAAGATACTAGGGTTTACCTTTGCAAGTAGGGCAATTGCATGTACGTGATATCCGTAATGGAAATGATGATCGTTGTAATTCGCATTGCCAAAATCAGCAGCAGGATCAGCAGATGAAATCAATCCTTTCCACGAACAATCGTAAACCAATGGAAATTGCTGTTGGTTCTTGGCAAAGATCTCAACCGCTTGTTGTACTTTAGGAAAGATCTCATTGGTTAACCCTTCGTCGTTCAAGATAAATTTGGTAACATAAGCGATATGAGCGAATTTGTCCAAAATTTTACCTGCAGTATACATGGAATCGATATTAGCCATACCAACAACATCCTGCTTGACTTCTTCAGATGCGACTTGTCGAATTAAATTCTTGGCATCATCTGAATAACTAGCTTGTGAAGCAAACACTGCCCATGGCTCCCACATGATCTCAACTGGAAGCTGTTCTTGCATGACGAGTTCATTGGTAACATAAGATCTCATTACTCCCTTTGTTGGCGAATCGAGCGTCAAATCTGTAGTTTTCACGTTCACTATTGCTTCCTGATGATGTGGAAGAGCCCAAACAATTGTTTTACCAGATCTTGAATTACCTTTAATATCGTATGAAAACTTGTATTGGCCCTGATTGCCATCGGCAAATGCAGAAATATCGGCACTATCAACATAACAACCGGCGGTTTCATCGTAATGTTGAGAAACACCCCGAGTAATTTGAATGATACCAGGAGCATCACCAACGACATGGTTAGGATCAACCAAACTCAAGCCAACTGTGCTATACACAGACCAGATCACCTGATTGAACAACTTAGCAATGTATTTTTGTACATCGTTCATAACATTCCCAACTTTAGTAAACTCTTGGATACCCACTTGCGAAGCAAGTACTGGACGCACATTGTCATAAATAGCAGTAATAAACCCCATTCCTTGAACAATGGGGATGGTGATTTTGCCATTTCCATCTTGTAAGGTTGCAGTGACAGACATCAACTTATGATCCGACAACGTCAACTTTGGGTTGCTTATCCCGGAAATTACCCAAGATTTAATCTTCGGCGGATTGAAATAGAATTGCGCAGGAACAGCCTGTGGATCCGGTCCAAACACTCTTTGCGAGGCATCGGTATGATTGAATGCAAACCCGTGATCTTGATCAGGGTCAACCAGGTACCACATACTATAAGGAAGCGGCCATACAGGCATCATCTGATCCCCAATTGTGAGGTTATTGTAGAAGTTATTGGTGTGAATTGGTGCATCGTTTTCGTTGCAACAACATCCAACTGGTAATTGGTGATGTGTGATCTTTTTGAACAAACCAGGAGGAGGACCCGTGGCAATTGGTGTCGATAAGATGTCGTTACCATTAATTGGTTGTAATGGTGTTGGTGTTGGTGCAGTCAGTGTATTCCTGTTTTGCGGTTGTTCGTCAGCCGAAGTAGGCGGAGCTGGAGCGGGTGGACGGTTGTAAGGAGTGCTGTGTTGGTTGTTGTTGTTGTTGTTGTTGTTGTTGTCGTTGCTGGTGCTGTTATCGACTTGGTTGTCTTCATGATTCCCGTGTTGCTCCTGTGATCTATGATTCAAGTCTAACTTCCTGAAAGCTTTTCTGATTAAACCCATGGTGAATTGATGTTTGCGGAGAAGTAGTGTTTATAGTCTTTTTACATTTAATTCAACCTAGTGCGACATAATTGCTCAAGTTATTTGCAGAAAAACGTTCTCACTAAGGGGGACAAATTTATTTATACCAAAGCGCACTGAATGTTTCTTATTACATGACCAAATAATTTCATACACCAACAATGTATGATATACGGTATGAACAATTGGCATCAGATGGAAGGAACATAATTTAGCTGCTGGTACAAATTAAATATTTTACCTAATATGAATTATTTTGTTGTGCTTGTACAAATAATAATTTCAGATTTGGTACGAACAGAAAATAAAAACCGGAAGGTTGTCTCATTTTTCGTGGAACAGAGAAAATCTGGGCGAACAGACCTCCTTGTAGAGATTGGCAGGTCGTGTATCATGCCCATTATATCTGCTTTTGCTGCAACACCTGAACGTGCTTGTACCATGACACGACATGAATAAATCTCTTTCTCCAACAATTGTATGGAAGCGAAATTAATATTGTGAGTTAGTTTTTCTATATGGCTTCAGGTATTTGGCTACTAGTTGAAGATAAATTGATTTTAATAAGACCAACTTTAAGAGTCACAAAAAATGTATTCTTTGCATGTGTTGGAAACAAAATGAATAAATGGTATTTCACTTTTTAATTGTTAACAGGGTTTCTATGGAATAACCCGTGCATTGAAGTTTAATTGTGAGTCATTGGTATATTAATGTACCTAAGTTAGTTTGCCGTATGGAGCATTTCTATTCCTTTATTGCATACTGCTTAGCAGGAATATGAATTGGGGAGATCCAGTTGTATGCTCTAGGCAAGCGTTGATTCGGCTAAAATTGATTGGAAATTAATGAAGATCGCAGCACTTTTTAGACTTTGAAAGGCTTGATCCTGAACGCAAAGCGAATTTTCAAGATTCCTTTTTTATTAGATATTAAAAGAACGAAACATTCTTTGCACAAAGCAGAACTTTTTAACGCTACCAAAGGCTATTTCTGCCTGCTATGCTAGCGGGTAGGACAAAAAGCGATACCGATTTTCCGCACGGAATTTTTTCTCTTGAAATAGCAGGTTATCGGAGCGGAATATTTTCCGCAACGCTTATCGGTATAAATATGATTAGATCGGCTTTTCCCACCACACAAAACTTTTCAATGCTTCCAACACACTATATCTTTAACATTTATACCAACATCGATGCGTTTCTTCGTAATACTCGCACTCATCCCGATCATATTTGCTACCGATTTGGCAGAAAAATGGGGAGACCTTTGGCCATTCCAAGGCGTTGCTACATTTGCCCACCTAGAACATTTTTCATGTTTAATTGAATCCGACAAGCAGTTTGACATTGGTATCATCGGAGTTCCATTTGACACAGCAGTTTCATACAGACCAGGTGCTAGATTTGGACCCCGTGCTATTAGAGATGCATCCCAAAGACAAAATAGTTTACGTGGATTCAACCCCAGAGCATTGTTCAATCCTTACAAATCATGGGCTAAAATAGTGGATTGTGGAGATATACCTGTCACCCCCATGGACAATGCATTAGCATTTAAACAAATGGATGAAGCATTCACAGATTTGTTGGATAAGAAATCTTTGAACAGTACAGAAGTACCACCAAGATTTGTTGCGTTAGGTGGGGACCATTCAGTGTTGTTACCACATATTAGAGGTTTGTACAAAATATATGGCCCTCTCAATGTGATTCATTTTGATGCACATTTGGATACGTGGAAGCCAGATAAATACCCATCTTTTTGGGAATCTGAACAAAATGAGATCAACCATGGATCTATGTTGTGGAAAGCACAAGAAGAAGGATTGACCACTAAAACTAATATTCATGCCGGCTTACGTACTAAACTTTCTGGTTTGGAAGATTTACAAGACGATGACGATCAAGATTTTGTTAGGATTGAAGCAGATGATATTTGGCTCAAGGGTCCGGACTACGTGGTTAAGAAAATATTGGAAACTGTTCCAAAAGATACACCAACTTATATTTCGGTAGATGTTGATGTATTGGATCCAGGGTTTACTAGTGGAACAGGTACGCAGGAACCAGGTGGTTGGTTGCCAAGAGAATTAATTCATATTTTAAGGCGAATAGATGATTTGACTGTGGTTGGTGCAGACATTGTCGAAGTTGCTCCGGCCTATGACATCGCCGAAATCACGGCTACTAATGGTGCACAAATTGCCTATGAAATATTGACTAGCATGGTAAAGAAAGGAAACCTTAACAAGTCCTTAGTTAAGAAAGTGATACATACGTTTGATAATTAGTGATTAATATAGTATGCGTTTGTAGGAGAGAAGTCATGTCCTGTTGCATTGCGATCAATTAAGTTATCCCCATTATCAACATTAACGCCACTAACTTAGCTAGTTTTTGTAAACCGGTTCTTAAAGTAAGAATTAGTCTAATAAAAGGAGAAAATTGATAAATTTCTAAACAAAATCAAGTATATAGGAGAAAATAAGAGAGGAAAACAACGTTTGCATATAGGGGAATGAATAGTATACTGAACAATGTTGCGTAGTCAATAAATTACATATTAGACGAGATTCCAGAACACACAAAAGCGTGATAGCCTTACGCCAATGTAAAACAAAAAAAAAAATCAACTTTGAATGTAGTAATTCAATTGAAGTCTGATAAAAAACATGCTGTTATTTTCGAGACCCAGCCCATTTAGATTCGGAACTCATGAAAAAGAGAGTCCCATTGTTCACCTTCCGGACGAAATTCTCCTTACTATTTTCAGTTACTTGACGAAAAGAGATGTTGCTGCTATGGCATAAGTACACAGGAACTTTTACAAAGCGGTCAAGATGACGCTTTTAGACTCAATTGTTATCCTTTCACAGAATAAAGATGTATTTGCTTTACCATCTACCTGGTCTGACTACACGTATACCACCTCGTTTGAATTCTTCCGCATGTTCAGGTCCCCGTACTTCGACCCCGAGTATAACGGCAAGTTGATATTTGTCGGACCGTTGGGCGATGAAAAAAAAATTGTGTATCGTTTGAAGTCCGTACTTGCTGACGTACAAGTATATGATTTTGATTATTTCAAGGGCTATGATGCTATAAGCATCACTGTGACTGAAAACGGTCAATTAAAAACGTACTGGCTGGTTTTGCAACCTACTCGTATTGAGGATGAACGCTGGCGACCAATCAACGTTCCATTCACTTTCCATGATCCTTTTGTACCTAAAAGAAAAGAACTAACACTAGGAGAGGCCCCTCTTACTGCAATCAAAATAACTTCTCCGACATTCAAAATCCAGAATACCAAGCTTGACTGCCAGTCCATAATTATCGATGTGGCAGGTTCAAAGGACCTGTTAAGTCCATTTAATAGTCGGTCGATAAAATCACTAAGGTTAATGGATGTACCTAGAGCAACCAGTACTCAATCCCAGTGGAATTTCGGAGATCATTTTCCAAATTTAAAGGAATTGGGTATTATCGATTTAGACAAGTCTGGAGCCTCGTTGGTTGCTTTTCATACAAAAGCAAATTCTTTGACAAACTTGGTAACAAAAGATCGCACTGGTTCTTTTTCAGTTGAATTGGATACCGTTTTTCAAAGGCATCGCGAATCTTTGGAAACAATTATTCATTACTATAGTGATTACGATGAATACAAAGAGAAGCTGCCATTAGTGAATTTTAGCCGTCCTAAACAGATGGCTGTCTTTAATCATATGCCGTTGATATTCAGAGTAATCAAATTGGAGAACTTTCCAAAACTCAAAAAGTTGGTTTACGCGAAAGGAGTATACCTCGTGGATAGATCTGGTTATAGACCAAAGTTGGTGTACCTGCCATATTAAAAAACCACAGAGACAGAAGGACATGAAAACATTTATTGTTTAAGTTTTATATGGATCCAATGTATGGAACTCATAGTAGTTAACCCAACCAAAATCTTCAAAAAACACTAAATCGTATAACCTATTATCCATTACATTTTTCAAGTAGCCTTCATCGTTATACCATCTCATATACTCTATCCAAACATTTGTCGGGCCCTTGAAGTGGCACCTACTTATGGCACAAAGCGCAGTATAAACGAAAAGGACTCGTAGCGCGTACTTATGCTTCTCGTATAGAAGACTTCGAAAATCATCCGTCAATAGAAACAAAAATCTATGCAACGGCAGGGGTAGTTTCAACGAAACACATGTATGAATACTGGCAATCAACAAATAAATCGCATCTTCCAACGTGGCGATTTCTTCAGAAATTTCCAAACTTACTTCATCTGCATGGTAAAAGTCGTCAAGTCCACGTTTCAATTCAACAATGACAGGATAAGTGCACAGTTTCAAAACTGGGGTATCGGAAGTAATTAATGGTTGATGACCTAATAATGCACCTAATTCACTTTTCAAAACAATTGGGATACATGTACGTAAGGCTGCACGCATGCCTTTGGCAATTTGAATAAGATCCGGGGTTTGCTTTGTGAAATCTATCAAGGGAACGATTTTATGCGGATTCAATCCCATATAACAAAAAAGTAAAATACTGGAAACGGTCAATTCTTTGGCGACTGCGGTATCTTCAAGATTTGAATCAATGGGGACTCTAGTATCATCAGCATCAACCGTCTCAATCAATCGCCTGGTATGGTTAATGGCATCCAAGAAATATTCAATATTTTTGGAATACAAGCTATTGGCATCTTTTGCATTGGTGATGTAAATTTTCTCTAACGATCGTCTATCTTCTTCCATATCAATTCGTTGTAGCTTTTCCAAATCGACGATCGAGGAGAGGGCCATTGCGGCAATGCAGAACATACTCTTTCTTATGAGATCACTTTGCAAGAATAAATAGGGGACTCTGTTTTTCATAACCTTATGCACTTCTTCATCTACCCCATATGAAAACAATTGGATACATTCTTGGTCAAAAAATTGAAGTAATCGTAGTTCAAATTTCGAAATTCCCAACATGTTTGTAGACTGGGTTAAAACCAACTCTCTTGCCAATTCGTCACCCTTGGTTTCATAGTGGTCTACACCACTTTGAACTGCAGACACGGCGTCATTTTGAGACAAACGCTTTAGTTTCTCTAATCGTCGTAGCCTTGAAAGTTCTCTCTTCAGTATATTTACATCTGGATAAGTACATTCCCTGTCGGTGTACCTGCAATATTCGCAAATTGGTTTCGCTTCATCACACTACACGGGAAATTGTTAGTTCTTTGTCTGTCCAAGTAAAAAAAAAATTCAGATCAACACATACCTTTATTCTTAGACGTTTGCAACTCGTACATCCACCTCTTGATCTTGCCTTGACTTGTATCGATTCCAGATATGACATTTTGCAATTGTATACTTACCTTGGGACAACTCCAATCATGCCTCTCTTTTTTTTTTGTTGTTGCTGCCTTGTGGTCCGAACCAATTGAATTTGGAGCGGATAATTAAAATTTAACCCAACGTGCATAAAAAATCAAATTATTTCAAGTCTATAAAAGTATGTGTTTATTAATTCAAACGACTAAGTATTAAAAAAAGGTCAATTAAACAAATTGCAAACGAACTAAACAAAAAAATGGGAAAACCGGCAACAAGAAAACAGCCAAACAAAATTTTAAACCATAATCTAATATTGGAAAGTATGAATGTCAGAAACATATTCTACCTTGATATAAGGTCTGTAAACTGGTTTCCACATTTGTGATTGCACCCATTTGAGACATCCATCATAATCTCTTGGAACTTGAACATTTCCACCATCTGGTTTCTGTTCACTTTCAACTGTAGCAGTACCTTCTTTCAAGGATTGCAAAATGACAGCGGTGGCAACATGTGCACTAACTTCGTCAATTTCTTCCAATCTTGGTAATAATCCGTTCTTTGGATCGTCCATTTTTGGTGACATGGCAGCCAATCTATCAACAGCAGCAGAAATCATGGTATCAGAAATAGTGGTACATCTGGACAAAACAGCACCTAATCCAATACCTGGGAAAGTGAAACAGTTGTTGTTTTCAGAAATATAGTAACCATCAACAGGTTCGAATGGAGAACCAGTAGCAATCAAAGCATTGTCGTCAGTCCATTTCATCAAGTCAGCTGGAACAGCTTCGTGCAATCTGGTTGGGTTGGATAATGGGAAAATAATTGGTTGTTTGTTGTGCTTGTACATGGTCTTAACAACTTCTTCATTGAATGCACCAGCTTGGGTGGAACAACCAACCAAAACCGTTGGCTTGATTTTTTCAACACAAGAAACTAAACTCTTGGTATCTACACCTTCCCAATCGGATGAGTTATCAGCATAGTTCATTTGAGCGGGGCTGGCATTGGTTGATGCGTCAGTGATCAAACCAAAACGATCCATACAATGGATTTTAGATCTGGCTTCTTCCAAAGTTGCACCATGACTTACTAAATGATTGGTGATTTGATCGGCAATTCCCAAACCAGCAGAACCAGCACCGTAAATTAAAACTTGAATATCTCTTAAATTACGACGCGAGAACTTGAGAGCAGCCGTGATCGATGCCATGACAACTGCACCAGTACCTTGAATATCATCGTTGAATGATGGAAGTGTAGTACGGTATTTCTGCAACATTTCTCTACCAGTTGTGACACCAAAATCTTCATAATGCATAACAGCACTTGGAAATCTCTTCTTGATGGCATGGATGACTTTATCGACGAACGTCCAATATCTTTCACCTCTGACTCTTGCGAACTTGTTACCCATGTACAAGTCGTCGTTTAATAACCTGTCATTGTTAGTACCGACATCCAAGGTAATTGGCAAGACTCTGGCTGGATGAATACCACCACACAAAGTCATTAATCCCAATTTGGCAATGGCAATTCTGATACCACCAACACCTTGGTCACCAATACCCAAAATACCTTCACCATCACTCATGACAATGTAGTCAATATCTTTGTCTTCACCGTATGCAGCCAATCTATCATCTATGTTATCAGGATCATTGATATCCAAAAAGCAACCTTCTGGTTTTCTGAATCTGTCGGAATAACTTGCAATTGCATCACCTTCGGTTGGAGTATAGATAATTGGCAACATTTCACGGATATTTCTTCGTACCAATTCGTAGTAAAGCACTTTATTTTGTAATCTCATGGACGTACAAAAATCATTCTTAGCCAATGGCGTCTTCAAGTATGAAAATTGTCTATATGCTCTCTCTACTTGTTCATCCAAAGTGTTGACTTGTGATGGAAGAAGACCAGTCAATCTGAAACTCTTTCTTTCTTCCAATGAAAATGCAGAACCCTTGTTGAATTGAGGGGAGTTCAACAAGGCAAAACCTCTCAATGCACATTCCACTGGACCATCCATAGAAACCCTGGTTGCCTTTGGTCTTAATGCTTCTATGGCAGCCTTGATCCCGACTGGCGTTTTGACAGTACGAACTTTTGCTGAAACTTGTGGGGCTGAAGACGAGGCAAATCTAGCCAGTATTCTAGTAATTCTTAACATTGATGAATAATTATTGTTGAAAAAAGGGAATAAGTAAGGAATAGATAGTAGCAATTGGGTTGTTAAGGGTAGATGAGCAAACTAGTGTAAAAAAAAAAAATTGGCCAGAACAATAAAAATGGAAGCAATTCTATTCCGTATTAAGGAGATCAAAGAACAAAAAACCAAAAAGAAAAATTAAAAGAACAACGAGTTATGGGTGCATATGTGTGAAAAAAATTTCAAGAAAGGAACAGATTATCCAGTCTATTTATACATTCGATGAGGGGCCAAACTTTTGTGTCTAGCCGATATTATCCTATTTGGTAATTTTTGATGGGCCCAACCAGCAGCAGCTATCACTACCATCAAGTTATACCATTTTGTTTTATAGTTTTGAAACGTTCTGGGTTTTGTGCAGCGTTACCGGAGTTGACATCTTGTGGTGGACAAAATTTTTTCTCTTTACGCGCTTAGGACAAACGGGACGTAAATCAATATGTGCCTTTATTGGTTATTTCTCACATGGCTCGTTCATTTTATTGTATCTCGTGATGAATCTGGAATCGAGTGGTGAGTCGGATGGTTATACCACTCGTTCTCATTCAACAAATGGGTTCACAATACCTTAGTTTAGTTTAGTTTGGTTTGGATTGGGGGGAATTTCACCACCACAAATTTATTTCGTTTGGGAAGTTTGAGCCTGGTTGTATTTATGCCGTAAACTTCCCCTCTTTTCAAGGTAAGGACAATTCCGGAAACTTGAAATATGTCCCACATCTCATCTATACCAACCATAAAAGGGCATTTTTGAATAGATTACAAGTCTGAGAGGACCACCACAGTTGAATTGACACTACATACTAACTACACACCTTATTACTATTCATCAAGAAGAAACAATATCCATCGGTATTACCAAACTTGTATTTCATTTTTCTCCTCAACAAAGTTGTAACGGAATAATTCGGAAAACACAAAATGAGAATGAAAAAAAAAAACGCAAAGAAAATTTTTTTGCCATTTGGGGGTTTTGTTTTCTGCCATTAATTTTGCAACACTTTTTTCAATATGGCAGATAAAATAATGAAGGTTTTGCACCACCTCTTTCAACATGTAGAACCCCTCATCATAGATAAGTTTTTGAAGGTTTGGAAATTCATTCAAATTTATTGTTCTGAAAACGAAGGGGATACCGGTTTTAACCTCAGTTTGTGAACCGGAACCATCAGGTTTCACTTCCGGTTTTGAGTGAATCAAGGAAAGCAATGAAAGCCTATGACTTTTCAAGATCTCGTCAACACCTCTATTCTCATCGTCTCTCCTGGATAACAACCTGATCTCTTGAAGTGAATTTTGTTTAATAGCCAAAGCAAATTTTTTGATCCCTAAATCGTCATCTTGAATAGTTCCCAATTTTTTTAACAGAATGAAACTCTCTGGAACCCATATTTGATTGCTGTCCATCAATCAAGATGAACTTCCATAGATGTTTAAAGTCTCAATCTTCAGGAGATCAAAGTTGTTCAAATAGTTGGCCGAAGAAGAACGTTACTCAATTGACTTACAGATATACTGACCTGGTTCGAAGGAAGCCTGAGTCCCTGTAATGCGTATGTATTCCATACGCAAAGAATTGGTCGTGACCCTTTGATTTGAAGGTTGAAAAAAAGGTTCGGGATTCTCACTAAGTTTTATAATTGGATACTCCCTGGTATATATGGAACTAAGGTACACTTCTGCACGATCTTGTGCTGCTTTCATTCTAAAAGCTTGATAGGTATTTGATCCATTATAGCCTAACGGCCCAAAAAAGATTAACCTCTTGGTATTCTCCGGAGTATAGTTTGGTCCACTTAATAATTGAAAGAATTTTGTTGAAGTGGTGAAAGTAAAATTATCCCACTCTTCAAGGAGATTGTAAAACAATTTTGATTCATCCACCACTACAATTGAGCGCAATAATATGCTTTTGCCAATTGATTGGAAATTCCTATGACACAACATCAAGGATACAACGTCTCTCTTTTTTAAATAATTCATTATCAAGTAAAGTATATCTTCTGGAAGTAAATATAATTTGAGAGTTATATCCGGTAACCGTTTATCCATAAATGTCTCAATAGATTCAAGCGTTCGCAATAAAAGATCTTCTAGGCTCATCAAACGTTGTAATTGTGCATGCATTTCCTCGATGCATTCCTCATTTTCCAAAGACCTCATCTTTGACTGATTGCAATTTTGAATAGTTAGTAATGATATGTTTTTGGAAATTTTTTTTACTTTGTATTAATTTCAAAGGAAAATCCGTCTTAAATAATTATCCGGCAAAATAAAAACAAGGGATGAATTGCAAAACCTTAGACAGTCCAATCGACCTTCTCCCATTGTCTAAACATTCAACAGAATTATACATTCGAACCCTATTACGCCCCCTCATGATAAATCCACAGTATTCACCAATAGAAGGTATCAACCTTAATTATGTTTATTGTAAATGCTGATTGGTGGATTTCTTGACTGGCGCACGGAGATACGATTTTGGCGCACAGTTTTAATGTATTGTTTTGCTCTACAAACTACGAGGCTGACATAAACATTTTTTTTTTGTTTCTAGAAGATTTGACTCTATGCTTATCTTCATCAACTCTTTAAATTTACGCGCAGTTCTTACTTCTGGTAGCTATGTCATACAATGCCACGAACAGAAATTAAGGAAAAGAGAAGGAGATCACGAGGAGGATGCGTCAGTTGCAAACATCTTCGAATTAAAGTATGTATCTAAATGCGTTTCTTGGCGTTGCCAAACCACGACTTACTAACATTTATCATAGTGCAGTGAAGACAAACCTACTTGTGAATACTGTTCCTACACCAAAAGACAATGTGTTTACCCAATACCAAAACAACGTAAAGGGCAGGCAAATCAGAAAATATCGAGGAAGGATATCACAGTATCTGAACTGTCATCACCATCATCATCTTCTTCTTCGGATTCATATTCCCCTATCGCAAGGTCGTCACCAACATGGAGTTCACATCTGGAGTACGAAATAAAAGATTTGAAGGAGATTGTTCACACCGAACCAACATTTTATGAAGAATTGACCAGGGATTTGGTATTGACCCAAGCAACTTCAATGTTAGGGATTTCTAAGTTTGAATTGAGATTACTAAATTTTTTTGATCAAGAATGCATCAATTTATTTTCGTTTGATACAAACAGAGATATAGATAATGCATGGCGATATGGAGTACCAGGATTGTTTTTAGAAAGTGAATTAACAAGACTGGCTATGTTTTCTTTTTCAGCCATGGTTTTACAATTTGTTATTGACTTGAATCTTGCGCAAGGTTTGGATGCGGCTGACGACGACAGATCGCTGCTCAACATGTACAATATTAACATGGGTGATCCTAATAACATGTTTGTGGGAACGACAAAGTATTTTATGGATACAATTACTAGTACTAAACATATAATATCACTATCTGAGCAAGATCATAGTTTTCCAAATTTTGAAGATCCCAAAATTGCTAAAGAGTTGACTGTTTCCAGCATATTGATATATTCATACTTGACCCTTAATCCAAATCGAATAGTTCCACTAATCGACTTCACCAGAGAATCTACAGATTTAATGCAAATCGCCAAAGGAATTAGACATACAATTTTGAACTGCGCACCAGTGGTGGCAAACTCTGAAATTGGCGGATTGTTGTTTATCAGAGGAAGCGAACGCATGAATCTCCCGTCTTTAAAGCAATGTGATTACTCGGTGATTATGAGTTTGAGAGAAGGTCTTGATGACCTTGTCAGTGATGAAGTCAGTTCTGAAATATCTAACGAGCACTCAATTTTGGAAGAATCAATTAAGATATTGATGAATTGTATCTATGGGTGTGAATTTTTTAAGTTCCCAGTACCATTGCTTCGGTATTTGATGTTGATACCACCGGAGTTCAGGGAAATGCTTTACAATAAGCGCCCCTTTGCATTACGTATTCTATACGTGTTTGCCGCTTTGAGTTACACAGCAGGACTAGTTTTTGATGAGAAAAGAAATATTTGGAGAGATTACATGATCTGCTACAAAGACTTTATTGATAACAACGGTTGTGCGTCATGGAATAAAATGGACAGTCAGCTTTATCATTTGGTGATGGATAAAAATTTCCGCTGGCCAGATCACAGTAGATTTCATGAATTTGACCCCGCCGTGGAGTGTGATAAACTATCGAGTCCACAAGATGGTTTAGATGATATACTTTAGCTGTAGGGCAATATATTTGTGGACTATCTATTTTTGGAACAAGAGTTCTTCGTTCATCCCATTGTGCTCACACTGGCCCTTGAACCCCTGGACTCCTACATAATCTAACATACATCATTTGTAAGGCGTTGAAGATTGCAAAAAGTTTTATTTTTACTAAGTTTATAATTTTGAAGTTATCAAGTACCCATCCACACCTATATCATCTGCCACCAAATACACTTTAATCAACAAAGCTAATAAACCCATCTAGAACGCATTAGCAATTAGTAATTGAAATGTGGGGATTGGGTTTTTCCCCAAATCATGCCAATCCGAACAAACAGGGTAAATACTGCGGAGAGAAGTTGCTTTTTTTTTTCTTTTGTCTTTTTTATTTTTTTTGTTTTTTGCAAGCCAGATTTTATCTATGTTCCTTATATCCTTACCCCCCCACACTAACTCAACACACATAAAACATTAATATACGTTGGTACTTTTGTTGCTATTAAACCTTGCTAGAGTTTCAACAATAGCTAAGGACTTGTTCTTCCTTTGATTTTGCTATCTCAATTGCTATTTAAACGAACCAATTTGTTATGCCAGGTGTGATTTTACCAACCATTGGTGCATCCTTGTTAGCTATTGCAGGAATAGTATTAACTGGTATATCACTAGTATTTTTCCTTGTCATAAGTATCATTACTATTTCAGTTGGTGCTTTCAAATTACTAGAGATTGACTTTTTCGTGTTAACTGCTGTGATCATTTATTTGTTATTTATTCGGGACCGTGAAACGGCTGCCAAATTAATGGATACGGTAATAAATGATAACATTTTATCCCTTCCCGATGAATTGATTGAAGATATCATTGGTTATTTGAATCAAATGGATAAATTAAACCTTTCCACTTTGAATAAAAGATTACATTATCAAGTCAAGAAGAGAATGCTCGCGTCGGTCTATGTTAACAATGGTGGTCCCAAATTGCTTGTAACAAACAGATTCGAAAGTGTATTCTATCGGAAGTATACCATATTGTCTGAACATCTGTTTGAAAAAGTGGTTCATTCTAAGGACATTACACTTGTCAAGAAAGTTGTATTCTACAGCGATTCCATTCCGGATGATATTTTGCAGTCATTATTGAAGAACAATATAAACCTTTCATTTGAACATGTTGTTGACAACAAGCTCAAGTATTTGACGATATATCAACGTAAGAAGGATCCTCTATGGGTTACACCCGACTTCCCCATTGAAAATTCCATCACCCAATTGACGGTAAATTACAATGGTGAGACAATTTCCAGAAATGTATTATCCAAGTTGAAATTGGACTATCTAAAGGCACTCAACATCACATCGGATGCATTTGAACGTACCAGAGAAGATTGCCAGCCGATTGAAATCAAGAGATTATCATTTGAATTTGTTGATAAACAACCTTCGCTTGCTGTGATTTCAAGTATGTTTCAAGTTGACAAAATCGAATCTTTAGAACTCAAATTCAAGACCAGACCAATGGAAGCTGAGATTATTCAATTGATGACAAAGTTAACCTCGTTGAAACATTTCGCCATTATGTCCCAGAATATGAGGTTTGATAGAATTATGGAACCCTTAAGGAAGAATTCAATTGAATCGTTTTTCGTGAACGTGAATGGAATTCATGATGGATTTTCTTCCCTTATCATTTTCACTATAGTAAAATACCAGATGGGTTCAATCAAGAGGTTATGCTGGTCAAATAAAAGATTGAATATTAGACTGAAAAGTTATGGTTTGGACGATTTTGAAAGAATTTATGATGTCGATGCAACGTCCAAGGATCTGGATATAGCAGAAATCAAAATGTTGATCAGCAAAGGGTTTGTCAATCTTACAGATGTGATCACGAATGATGCTTATTATAGGATCAATGCACAAGAATGCAAGCTAATTAATTAGTTTGTATATTCAAATCTTCAACTCTAAAAACGAATCAACTTCTCTGGTCTTTAGCAAATTTGTATCATTATCAATCAACAATATAATATCATGAGTCGACTCTTGTTCTCGTGAAACAACTTAAAGGTAAAATTGTTGACGAGAAAGCGACTCACATAAATCCTATCCAAACGCCGTTCAATAGACATTAAAGATAACGCTCGGTACTGTCTGGTGGTATATTTCTCTGATTCTACTTTCTGGGTCGAGTGCGGCGGCGTTTTGAACTTGAACCTGAACCTTTCTCGACCTTGAGCATTTTCTGCAAATCAGGACAGTAACAACTTGTTCTACCTCCTATAGTGATATGATCCAAGGTGTACCCCTGAGGTGTTTTCCTCTTTTCTTTCCTTCCTTTGCCCCAACGGTATAACATCAACCAATTCTTGGGGAACTTGGATTCATCGCCTTCTACCAGCACAGCTTCTTCACACACCAGAATCAACGCATCGTATAATCTCTGCACTACCGGATGAATATTTTGCAAGTCGTTTGGTATCTTACTTGATATTACTTCACTGGGGTGTAATTTAGCGTGAAATATAATTTCGTCAGCTACCCAATTTCCAACACCAGCGAAATGTGCTTGATCTAAAAGAAGACTCTTGATTGGTTTCTTTTTCGACAAGATCAATTTATTGAAATCATATAAGGATAATCTGGGACGTCCATGATGATCGGGATCTGGATCTCCAAAAACAAATGGTTTGCTAATTTTAGGTGGAGTTTCTGGTTTGCTATAATCAGGTCCCAAGGCATTCAATGGTGCACAATTTAACAAGCCTTCATCGGTTTGAACTTCTTCTCCTTCAAGCAATCTTATTCTACCTAACCTTCTCACATCAGCAAAAGCAAATTCAATTTTGTGGTCATTTTTTGATAACTCCATGTCAAATTTTGTGAATCTAGGTGGCCATTCATCAACAACATCATCAATTTCGTCTTCGATAAATTTGCCTCCTTTGCTCACATCGTGAATTCGCTTCAAAGCATTTGGGTCACCTCCTCCCATGAACATAAGATGAGAGTTAACGTCACGTAAACGTACCATCCCCGTCATACCAAAATGAATGAGTAGGATACCATATTGGCGAGTTTGATCTGGATGCTTCATTCTCAACCAGAAATACTTCCCGTGCCTGTGTACCGATTCTATTGTTGCACCAGTCAATGAGTTCCTGAGTTTTTGAAGCTCATTTTCTGTGTCTTCGGTACATTTGAGGACAGGGAAAAGTAATTCATCGTGAGACAAGTTGACCCATGATATACGGTATCCTAGAACATTTCTTCGTAACAAGGCACATGCATGTGCAACCTATAATTGTTAATACTCGGATTCTTTATAAAAGATACCTTATGCTTTTATGCTAACATACCTCTGCAACTTCAGGCATTGTAATAGAGTTATTTGACTGCGGTATTGGTACAAGTTTTGATACAAGATAACAATACTGAACAAAATTATCAGAAATTTTAATTTCTGGGACAGAAGGACGTGTACGCATCATGCCTTAAAATGTGCTGAAAGAATATACAAAACCTTTTCAAAAAAAACAAATTTAAATAGCTTTTCACTATTATCTTAAGTAAATAATAGCACTCATTTTTGCTAATTCTACATCTAACAATTCAAGCTCGAGATTAATTCTATTTATTTAAGTACTCTACTGTATATTTTGCAGCCTGAATGATTAATAATGTTATTAGTGCAGATTGCTCAAATATTAAAGATAAAAGTTTTTCTCTGTGACGACAATCGGAGATCACTTTTTTGGAAGGCAACACATTATACAACAAACCATGAATAGATTATTTGGAACTAAAAACGCTGCGCCTAAACCATCCTTAAACGATGCGATCAAGGGGATAGATGAAAGAGTAGGATCATTAGATGTCAAACTCAGTAAAATAAATTCAGAATTATCCACATACCAACAAAAGATCAGCAGAATGAGAGACGGGCCGGGAAAGTCAGCATTAAAACAAAAGGCAATTAAATTGTTAAGACAAAGGAAACAAATAGAAGCACAAAAGGACCAATTGGAAAACCAATCTTGGAATATGACCCAAGCGTCAATGACTACAGATAATTTACAAAATACCATGGTGACAATCAATGCCATGAAGACAGCCAACAAACAATTAAAGCAAACGTATGGTAAGATAGATATAGATGAATTGGAAAATCTCCAGGATGAGATGTTGGATTTGATTGATAAATCGAACGAATTACAAGAGGCGCTTCTGACGAGTTACGATGTGCCGGATGATATTAGTGAGCTGGAACTCGATGCGGAATTGGAAGCCCTCGGGGAAGAAATAGATTTCGAAAATGAAATGGCAGAGAGCGGTATTAGTGCCCCAAGTTATTTGAACGATGCAGAACCTGCTGCTGCTGATAAATTGCCTACATTCATTGATGAAGAACCAGAAGAAGCTCAAAAAATCGCCAGTTAGTCATGTATTATTGAGTATTTAATGCGTTTTAATTATATTTACAAGGATTCTATTGTACACGTTGTATAGCCATAAAGTAGTTTCCAATATTAGGACAAGAGGTAAACTTCCATCCGTAGGCTGGCAAGTAGACGCACCCTTTGGTGTCGACCACTTTAAATGCAGATTTTCTACTTTCGTCTTCGTCTATCCATTCTTTGATTTCGGTTTGATTAATATACTTTTCCAAAGTATGAGTTCCAACGGGGACTATTTTTAATAAATGTTCTCCCATGAAGATCGTAGTGAACCAACTCACAAAGTCTCTATTGATTGTAGAAAGGAATAACCAACCACCAACTTCTAATCTGTTCAAACCTTCAATTAAGACACGGGATGGATAATCCACGTGTTCCAACACTTCAAACATAGTGACAACATCGAATTTTTCATCTTTTGGAATATCTTCAATGGCCATCAAATTATAGCTAAGTTTTTCTTCCAACATTGGATCTTTCAATTTATGTAACTTAGCAGCTTCCAAGACGTCCGAAGATAAATCAATCCCCTTGACTTCCAAAACAAAACTTAATCTGGCCATGGATTCAGATAAGATACCTCCCCCACATCCAACATCTAAGACTTTGAAATTGGCTTCATTCAATATTTCGTTCCTTCTATCTTCCAAATCCGCATTGATGGTATCCTTAACTTGCTTAGGTAATAAATCCATGTTGAAAGGGGGGATATAAACTTCATCATCAGTGTTTTCGTTCAATTTTAAGTTATTTTGTATGGTTTCATGAATAAAGTCCATTCTCAACAAGTTCATTTTATGTAAGATTCGTTGAGGTCCATTGACATCCCACCAACTCGATGCCAAGGCATTGAAATGAGACATTTCTGATTCTGAAGTTGATGTGAATTTCATAGAAGAAGCGTCATGAAGCAACGCTCTGGAAAAATGTAATGACCTACGACAAATCAACTGTCTAGACAAGGACATACATGGTAGTGATTTCATTGCTGCTGGTGGTGGTAGTGGAGGTCGTGGTTATGATTGCGTGAAAAATCAAATATTTGGCGGATGAGAAAAACCGAGAATTAAAATTCAAAAATTTGAAAACACTCTTCTATACGACCAATCACCTGTACATATATCAAAATATCATCCCCACAGAATATAATGAGTGACGAGGAAGATGAAGTTAAGTTTGAAAGTTTAATAGCTACCAGAGCTAGACGTTCCAACGCAGGATCAAGATTAAAACAATTACTCGAGTTAGAAGAACAATCAAATGAAATATCAACAGCCAACCAATTCATAACAGAAGATGATGAAAATGTGGACTTACTTTTCCAAGAAGACGGAGATGATGAAGAATTTGTTGATGAAGAAGTTGATAATGAAAATTTGGAAGGCATTGATGAAGAAAGTGAGGAAGGAGAAGATGAAGAGGGCGAAAATCTACCGAAGAAACGAAAGCGTGATGAAAATGAAGGAGAGGAAGAGGATGATGATAACGAAAACACACATGTTAATCCGGATGAAATATTGTCTGATTCAGAGCTTTCAGCTTCAGATACAGATGAAAGTGAAGGAGAGAAAGAGTTAATTCGGCAGGAGAAGTTGAAGAAAAAGAAACTCAAGAAACAGAGTCTAATACCCACGATCAAACAACCGCAAATCAAATCTCCAGTGAAGAAGAAACAAAAGAGAATAAATTTGATAACTTCAGAGTCACTTTTGACGAGCGCTAGAAGATCATCGTCGAGAGCAGCTGCTGTAGAAAGCAAACAGGCATTAGTTGATAAGTTGAAAGAAAGTGAAGCAAGAAGAGCCAAATATGTCCACGTTGAAAGAGTGAAACACGTCGAACTAACTCAAGAAGAGCGACTAGCTGAAGCCATAGAAACAGAAAAGGCAAATGTCGAGTCATTAAATAGATTTCGAAAGCAAGAAATTGTGAAAAAGGAAAGACAAAGACAGCTATTGCTACTGAAAAGAGTTAAATTGCGGAATGTAATAAGAACAATCAGTAAGGAATCTTTTACAAAGCCAATAGAAGAAGTAGCAGATGCCAGAAGACGATACGAAGAATATCTTAAACTAAGAAAGAAGTTGGGCAAAAAGAAAAAGAATCAGTTGGATGATGAAAATTACCCTAAAAAGATGCCATTTTCAATTGACTACGAATCGCCATATCAAAGGGCGTTATTGGAAGAACGGAAAAAGAAGGAACAAGAGGAAGAGATCAAGAAACTAGAATCAATGAATAAGAAATTACTGGAGATTATAGACGCAGCAGAAGACGACGAACCAGTAGAAAACGAAGAAACAACAATAAATGGTGAAGAAGTAAAACAGGAAGATGTTGAAGTTATGGATATTGATTCAAAGAAAACATCAGAAATAGGAAAACTGGAAGAGGAAAAACTCGAAGGAGAAGAAGAGTTTACAGCAGATAAAGTGGAACAAACAGGGGAACAACAAGAAGCAGAGAAGTCTTTGAACAACTCAGCGGAAACAGGTATTCAAAAAGAGCAGGATGATATTCTACTCGAAAAAGCAGCGGAACAGTTAGATGACAAAAGCAAGGAAAGTCAATCGGAAAGTGTTGAAACAATTGAGCTAAAGCAAGAGGAGATTGATCCTGCTTCAGGTGACAATAAAGTAGAGAATGTTGAACATGATCAACAAGTTAACGGTGATGATTCAGTTAACTCCAACAACAACAACAACGATCCAGAAATCAAAACAGAAGAGCCTATTAAGCGTGTTAAGTTTGCCGATGAGGTCGACAATGAAACATCGCGAGAGCAAACGCCAGCTCTTGAAGTCAAAGTTGAAACTAACAAAAAAGATGAGACGGAAGTGTTTGAAGGTCCAGTTCAACGGGTTTGTCGCAACATGATTTATTTGGTGGATTTTGACGAAGATAGAAAGGACCTACGACTCAACCCTAATAATGTCAAGAAGATTCTTTTTGGAAAACAATCGCTATTGCCTGCTTCAAGAAGGTTCAAAGACGTTAAAACCATTTTGACCATTGGAAAAATTGAAAATCCTTATGCCGCTGTTAAGCAAGAAAAGGATCGATTATTCGATCGAGCATCTGATCTCCATGAAGATGATCCTATGTTTGATGAATTGAAAAAACTTCCAAAACTTGGAATTAAACAAGACATTGTTGAAATTGAAGAAAATAAAGAAGAATCCGAATCCACTGCAATTGTATTAAAGACAGAAGCACCAACTGGGTTATATTTACCCAATGGTAATAAGAAGAATTGTATGATCTCAGGAACCGAAGTGAAATACTTTGATCCATCTACTGGTATACCTTACAGTTCTGTGGAAGCCTACAGAATTCTCAAATCAATTGAACAAGGTCAAGTCCCATGGTTGAGTTTTACAAGTGAAAATAGCGATGCTGGAAATGTGGAACTTTATCTTGGATCAAGAGAAGGAACTACTAGACACGCTAAAGGTGTGCCTGAAGGATTTGATGGTTGAATTTAACGTTCTCGCCGTTTGCATTTTTTGCCTTTTCTGTAGTAATTACGAGTCCTGTAATATATATACCTACATATATATATCGTCTATTGATTGGTTATTAATCAGTTGCATGTTGAACATCCTTAGCATGAGCTTCAAGTAAATCCGGTTGGAATTTCATCAACTTGGTTCTCAAAACTGGCACAAATAATTTTCTAATCTCAGCCTTATTCTCAACACTATCGATTTCAAAAACATATTCATCTTCTTCTTGATCGTGGACAAATTCAGGCACGATAATAGTGGCAGTTATCTTTTCTGGTTCATCTTCATTTTCATCGCTCTTTTCTTTCTTGATATTTCCAGTCATCAGAAATTGTAGTTTCATATCGTAAATGCACAAGACTTTACCTTTTCTTTGGGTAACGTCACAATCTCCACTAACTGAATCGATGGAAGTTACTGAAAATCTATATTGTTCGTCTTCGTAAGTTGTATCTATTATGTTTTGTTGGAAATATTCTTTACTCCATGACAAACAATTCTTGTCAATCCAGTGCCTTCAAATACATGTTAGTAAACTCGTTTTGATAATCAGAAATTTATGACATGTAGAAATTTAAACATACCAGTTGTTGGGGTTATGTACGACCATGTTAGATTTTGTAGGAGGAATGTGAGAAGGGAGTCCGTGATCAGTGGGTTTTCGACGCTTTTAGGAAGGAATAAAATTGTAACTGAAGATGAAATAGATCTCGCAAAACGTGAAAATTGAAAAAAAAAAACAAAAAAAAAAAATAAAATAAAATAAAAGAAATTCTACGACATTCTAGAAAAACGACATCCGACACTTCTATTATATATTGTAACTTCTATTAATCAGTACTCCAAGCATATGGACTCTTACTTCTGAGATATTCACCATACTTAAAGAACAAGAAAGGGATTGGGATCAATAGGCAAGCGAATAGTGCAAGTAATGTGGTAGCCCATTGAATTCCTAATCCTTTGTACATTTGTAAACCAAACAACGGAAAAATGCAAGACATGACCGAACGGGTGAAACTATTGGTAGCCATAGCAGATGCTGCATATAGTCTATAAGCTTCTACGGTATAAGCAAAAATCGAATTGAAAACAAGAATTGTACCTGAACCATAAACCGCAGAACCGATAATTGGACAAATCCAATGGACGTGAGGGTATGACGTCCATGCGATGATGAACAATCCAATAGGAACAACGAAGGCACCAACCATAAGAGGTATAAATCTGAATTCCGGTTTCCCAACACCATTATTCTTCTTAAGCAATGCAATATATGCTTTGTTGGTAAAATACGGCGATATCAAACAAGTGGACACCATTCCAACAACCAACCCAAGGAAAGACATCCCTTGTTGACTGAGATTGAAGTGATAAACAGTACTGAATATGTATGGGAATGCAACAAAGAACAAGTACACCACAGCCAAGGTGAACCCCGTATACAAGTTTAATAAAGCAGTCATGTTATCTCTGAACAACAACAAGAATGGTCTTTTGGAAGACGTTAAAACACTTTCGTATAACGTGGTCTTTTGCATCTCAATTGGAGCGTAGTATCTCTCATCCCCTGTTGTTTTCCTTAATCTTTTCGCCTTTCTTTTCAAGTTTATAGGTTCATATGTTTCTGGAACAAACAATATCACCATAATAAGTAAAGCTCCTGACCACATAATAAACACGTAGAAAGTCCATCTGAAAAACAAATGAGAATTGATGAATCCAGATATTAAACTTCCCAAAGAAGGTCCAAGGAATGGCGCCACAGAATATAGAATCAACGCCAAACTAAGTTCTTTGTTAGCATCTTTCCCTTCTTTCTTATTTGCTTTGAACAAATCTGCAAATGATCCACTAGCGACACTCATATAACTCAGGCCAAAAAAACCCGACATGAATCTTCCAAAAATTTCCCCACCAATGTTGTTAGAAAACGCAGTTAAAAATTGAAATGCAATCATAAGCAACAACCCACCAATATACACGATTCGTCTTCCATGGAACTCACTAATTGGTGACAAGAAACATCCACCAGTTCCTAAACCTAAAATGAAAAAGGAAATGTTCAATACGGCTACTTCATGACTTACCTGGAAATGTTCAATAATTTGTGGGGTTGCAAGGGCCACAGATGACGAAATACAAGTGACACACACCGAACCCATCGATATTATCCCAACTATCGTCCACTTATGAAGTCTTGAAAGTCTTGATGCATCCTCCTTGTCATCAAGCCCATCGAATTTAACTTCATAAAATTTGTCCTCCTGTGGCTTTGTTGACTCCCTACTTCCATCGGAAATAGAAACTTCTTCAGCAGAGTCCTTGGTTTTCTCTCTTTGTAAATCTGACATTAAATTTTCTGATGGGGTTAGATTAAGACAGTATCCAAACCGCAAGGAATAGTGGAATCAGTGGGGTATATATATGTTTTTGATGATGAGTAATCGATGCAAGTTTTAAAGCAGGAATATGCAAAGTTTTTTTTGTACCCTGAAGACAATATTTATTATAATTATTATTGGCAATTCCGCTTCCGAGAACTCGGAGCGAGCTTCTGTTGCAAAAATGCGACGAAAATTGTCTATCAAAATTAGGCGCTCTTGCCGGTCAATCGGAAAGTCTGCTCTATAATCCGGTTGGCTTATATTAAAGGAGTTGAGGAAGCATGTTTATTTTAGCATATATCTTTTGGACGGGGATTTGATTCAATACAGCTTCCATATTATCACCAATTCCAGTATACGAAATGCGCGAGTTTATCCGGGAAGAAGGTTTCTTGAACCATTTCTGCAAGGCGTAGTGAGATGCCCCGCAACACTTTCTCTTCTTCAGTTCCTTTCTATTTCAAAAACATCAACTCGAGGACCTGTCACTGTTATGACAAACCGATGATACCAGTTGTCTTTGAAATCGACATTCTCTTTGACATTGACTTTGACACTGTCTGTTGCTTTGACATATTGGGAGGGTGGTTGTAAAAAAATATTTATTTTTTGTTGCTGGACGGAAGAACACGTAAAATACTTCGCACCACGAACAAGAAAAAAAAACACACACGCAACACAAGTCAAGAGATCAACACCGCCAGTCTTGAAAAAAAAAAAATATTCAGATAAACTATGGGAATCTACAACATCTTTCATCACACACATACAATTAAATCAATATAACTCATCTCCATGACACTTCCGTTGGCAAAAGAGAAAGCAGAGTTGGATCTTGAAAAATCCATGAACATGGACTCGAGAAACTACCATCTTCATCCAGCACCTGCGCACATCATGAAAAAACTCGTATTTGCATTGATCATAGAAGCAATAGCTTTAGGTATTGCCTATTACAAATACGATGGCCTTGCATTATTTCATCCCATGTTGGCTCCAACATTGCTAGGTTGTGTCTCGGGAGCATTTGCTCAATCAACAAATCAATATCTTAAAAAGAAGTTCACGTTGAATAAGATAGCAAAGTTCATGGTGTGGGGATGCATAAATGGATTTTTCACTAGTGCTTGGATTAACATCTTGGTCACGAAAGTTGACAACAAGTTTTTAAGAATCGTGGTTGATCAAACGGTGGGTGCCGTATCGTTTCAATTGATTTTCAATATTTTGAATTGTTTATGGGATCAAAATGAACTATTCTCATCAACTACCAGGGCATCATTCTTCAAATCGTTGAAATATAGTTATTGCTTCTGGCCATTCTTTTCTGTAATTCTGTTCATGTTCATCCCACAATCAATGTTGTTTCCAAGTAATTGTTTAGCAAATCTATTCTGGAACCTTATATTAAGTAAAATAGCATAGTGGAAGTGCGTAGTTATACACACATATACATTCCACCATATACAGTAGATACATAACGATATACAAATTCTATATCTTTTACAATTCTATATCTTTTACTTCTTGAATGACTTTAGTGGGTCAACCTTCTTTCTGCCACCTTTTCCTTTTCTACGTTTGTGTATCTTGTTTTTATGAAATGGTACAAAACCAATATTTTTTACATCCAGTCTTGCGCTTTCGGGTAAAAGATATTGAGGAACATTTTTCAATTGGGTTTGGATTCTAGTTGGATGCAACTCTTTATCATGTCTCAAACTAGCCAAATCTTGTGGATTTTCTTCAAAGAATCTCTTTAATTTCTCAGAATTAATCAATTCATTCTTCAATTCTTTAACTCTTGCTTCCCTGACAGATGTTTGCGTAACAGCTCTGAAAGCATCATCGGCACGGTATCTGAACCCTTCAACTTGGTTCATATCAAATTGGTATGGTTTGATTTCAAACCCATTTTTAGATTGTTGTTTGACAATACGACTCAACACTTTTTCGTCCTTCTTGGCAGTTGCTAAAGATGCAGTTTTATGTTTACCAAACTCGATCAATGGCAACACAAAGGAAAGGGCCATACCAGCTTTTCCTGCTCTAGCTGTTCTACCAATTCTATGAATATATGCTTTCGAAGATGTTGGCAAGTCGAAATTCAAAACACAAGCAACGTTTCTAAAATCAACCCCTCGAGATACCCCGTATTCTTTATCTTGTTTGTGCTTCGATTTCTTAGATTTCTTTGGTACATTATCTTCGTCAACAACTTCTTCATTGTCATCATCTTCATTTTTTTCTTCATTCACCTCGTTGGTTTCGTCAGTGGCTATAAGCAAATGGTATACATTCTTGTTAAACTCTTCAACAATGTGTAATCTTGAATTTACTGGCAACTCACTGTTCAATATGCAACATCTTATACCAAACTGTTCCAAGAATAACTTCAATCTGTAACCTCTATCGATGTTGTTCACAAACACTATTGTTTTACCTTTGATTAAATTGAGTTTGAAAATAACATATGATAACAAAAATTTGTCAAATTCAGTAGTTTTTGCATAATACTGCACTAATCTATTTTGATTAGCAGCTTCGTCGTTCAATTTCAAGATAGCTGGTTTTGTACAGTATCTTTTCTTCAAGTCTTCCAAGTCATCATTAACAGTGGCTGACATTAAGAAAGTTTGCAAATTCTTTTTAATTGGCAAATAGTTTTCTAATTTCTTCAAATCATCCAAATATCCGAAAGATAAAACCAAATCAACTTCATCAATGGTTAAATTCTTGACAGTACTCAAATCAATATTCTTCTCATTCTTTTCCAAAATTTGAATCAACTTTGCTGGAGTGGAAATGATGATTTCCGGTTTATTAACCAATAATGAATTCAACACTTGATCACTATAATTCGAAGACAAATTCAACACGTTAATCTTATTATTACTGAAATTCAACAATTTTTCAATGAATTGGAAAACTTGATTGGATAATTCTCTAGTTGGAAGCAAGATAATACTCTTGATCCCTTCACTGTCACTATCATCAGTCAACAAATTATTGACAATAGGAATCGAATATACAGCGGTTTTACCTGATCCTGTGGATGCTTTAGCAATAATGTCTCTCTTTTCTTCTAATGCCAACGGTATAGCACTACTTTGAATCAAGGTTGGGTTGGCAAACCCTAATTGATCTATAGCTTGTAATAAACGTGGGTCCAAGTTAAATGAATCCCACGTGGTTTCTTCATCTAAATAAGCCGATGATGCTGCTGTAGACATTATTTGGAGTATGTATGTAGTTTAAGATGAGATCCCTTTGGTTACTATAGTTTTTTTAATTTTTTTTTTTTTTTTACTTCAGATGCGGTTCCTCATCTCTCGCGTTAGTTGCAAGAAATGCTGGTCGCACATTGTTCGCTTTATTATTATAGCCATTTTACAACCAATGTATCAATCAAATCTATTAAACTATACGAACTGTCTATAGGACTTCTAACTTCAACTCAACAATATCACCCAATTTATCAATCTTGACTTTAGTGAAATCTTCCACGACGTAAGTAGCACCTGCGTTCAACAAAATTTCTTTGGAAAAAGTACTGGCAATTCCAATCACAGTAAATCCACCATTAACACCAGCCTTAACCCCAGTTGGTGCATCTTCAAATACCACTCCTCTAACAGAAAAACCATCTAGTTTATAAATATTCTTCAATTTCTCAAATGCAGTGACATACCCTTCCGGATCAGGCTTCCCCCTAGACACGTCATGAGCAGTGATGAACACTTGTGGTTTTTCAATGTCAAAAAACAAAGTCTTGAACCAACTATGAGCAAGATCCGTCGTTCCTGAAGTCACGATACCCCAAGGAATATTCTTCTCCTTTACGTTTTGCAAAGTTGGAATCACACCATCGATGGGCTTGCCCAAATATCCGTAGTTTTTAACAATGTTTAATTCCCAAGTATCAACAAATTCCTTTTCGTTGCTCAACTCAGGAAAGTATTTTGTGAATGATTCCACTGTACGGGATCCATGACTGACGTGTAAGAAAGTAGCCAAATCAATATGCTTAGCTGCGTACGCTTTGTTGTGGACGTTGATTTCTTGTTCCCAACTTTTTTCAACTGCTTCCGTGGAATTGACCAAGGTACCATCAAGGTCAAATAATAAGACGTTGGTTTGAACTAATATAATTGAGTTGGTCATTCTATCTATGCTTGGTGATGAAAGTGAATAGTGAAATGAAAAAGTTGGAATATCAAATTAGTAATTCATACGTATTTATATCTTTGATGAAATTTGGGGGACGAAATTTCGGAGAAATTACATGCGAGTCCCAATCGGGTATCCCCTCCTGGGGTCACGTAATCAGCCGCAATGTGGCGACTATGGACTTACTAGGCATCTTTTAAATTGACGGATGTACTTGAGAATGTGTAGAGCTTCAGCACGGGTTTCTATTAGTCGTGGGTTCTAGTCTGCAGATATGTCTCGGATGTCACAAACTCCTGCACCGGCCATATTAGGCAGGAATTACGTAAGGTGCCAATAAATATTTTCTGGAACAAACGTTTCTCTTCAATGACTATGATTCAAAAAGTGAAATAAATTACCAAACAAAAAAAAACTCCGAGAGAATGGAAGAAGAAGATTTCTGGGGTTACTTAATCTCCATGGAACCCAACAGTTTGGCCAATGAGATTCCAATAAATTCCGAGGAGCGTCTCGTTATTTTTCTTTGGTTTAGAAAGAAAAAAAATATTCCTTCCACCCGCACTTCATACTGGCGCGACGCACACCACCTCCAACACTCGGGCCCCACCAGAGTACCAACGGTTTACGAAACGGAAGAAAAAAAAATTGTTGGAAATTTTCACCACCCATAAAAAAAGAAGAAAAATCTTTTTCCTTTATTTCTTTTCTATCAATCCTTATCAATCAATATAGAAACGAAACGAAAATGTCCGTTGAAGATTTGAAACAAGTTGTTGCTAAATTGCAAGACAGAATCCAAGAATTGGAAAAAAAAGCTGGTATCATTCCTGATGTTCCAAAATCAATCCGTATGGTTTTGATCGGTCCTCCAGGTGCTGGTAAAGGTACCCAAGCCCCAAACTTGAAGGAAAAATTCTGTGCTTGTCATTTAGCCACTGGTGATATGTTGAGAGCCCAAGTTGCTGCCAAGACCGCCTTGGGTGTCGAAGCTAAGAAAATCATGGACCAAGGTGGTTTGGTCAGTGATGAAATCATGGTCAACATGATCAAATCCGAATTGGAAAACAACAAAGAATGTGCCAGTGGTTTCATCTTGGATGGTTTCCCAAGAACAATCCCACAAGCTGAAAAATTGGACTCCATGTTGGAAGAAAGAAAGACTCCATTGCAAAATGCTGTTGAATTGAAAGTCGATGACGATTTATTGGTTGCCAGAATTACTGGTAGATTGGTCCACCCAGCCTCTGGTAGATCTTACCACAAATTGTTCAGCCCACCAAAGAAAGAAATGACTGATGATATCACTGGTGAACCATTGATTCAAAGATCCGACGATAACGAAGACGCTTTGAAAAAGAGATTGGTCACTTACCACAAACAAACCGAACCAATTGTCGCTTACTACCAAAAGACCGGTATCTGGTCTGGCGTTGATGCTGCTCAAAAACCTACTAAAGTCTGGTCTGACATCTTGAAATGTTTGGGTCAATAAGTATAGAGGAACAGAGACACTAATTTTTGTTCTTTCGCTTAGAAAAATTAAAAAAATCATTACTTTTTCTTGTATCTATTTTGATAATACAAGTATATATTTTGTAAATACATATGTATTCTAGATCCTTTCACGTTTAACATGGACATTTAAATCTTCATCGGCAGATCTCTTTTTATTTGATTCGTTGAAGCAGGAAATGTGAATAATTTTTCTACTATTTTTACCTTCACCCGGTTGTCGAATACAATTATCCCACACCCATTCTCCGATCTCATCGTTGTACGTAGCCTTCACTTGTTCTCGACAAATCAAGCACTTATTATTCATATTCTTTTCAGTTGATGGAACAATCACATAGGATGATGTGATCAAGTTGGCACCGGCACTTGTACCGCCAACATCTTGTCCGAAATCTGGTAATTTCATATCGGTGGAATATTCCAATAAATCATTTTCGTTGAAATTTACCCATTTGTAATCGTCCACGAACCAATTCCTCGACTGGACGTTGCTTCCCTTGGTAGATAATTTCTTGTTGATTCTGAAATGCCAATCCAAATGCAATCTTTTCTTGGTCGAGCCTTCTTGATCAGTGGTGAATCTTTTCCCACATATGGAACATTTGGATGACTTGGCCTCGTATAATAAATCACGTAATTTGGAACTAGGTTTATTGTTCTTAATAAAATCTTGTAAATTACTAAATGCAGATTTGCTCACTTTGATCATTTCAGTGAATTTCAATTTGTCATAATCAGATCTTTGTATTGAACTGCTAGATAACAATAGATCTTCTAAAGAACCATTAGGGTTAAATTCGTTACTTGATGGGGTGAATTTTGTTTGTGGGAAAACCAACGTGTAGACTGGTTTTGAGCCAGGAATTGGTTCTTGCTCTTTGTTTACCAATCCCGAAAGAATCAAATCTTCAAAAATTTGGAAAACAGGGTTTGCCTTTGGTGTAGGTGGAAGTGAAGTTGGTCCCGGAGTAGCAGATGGTGTGGCAGATGGAGTCGCACCTCGTGATGACGAAGACGACTGTTCTTGTTCTTTCATTGCTTGCAATTGATTTTGGATAGCCCCTAATTCGTCTGCGTTCATCACTCTTGTCGACAACATCAGCTTCAACTGGTTCAAACCCTTGAGTCTCTCTGCTTGTTTAGAATTTGGGTTATGTCTTAGTTTATTCTCAAAAATTGCTATCAATTGATTTGTATCATTGATGAGTGATTGTTGCGATGGTCCTCCACCGGTCGATTGCTTCGGATATCCAGCTTTCTTTAAAAATGAATCGATCTTGTCCAATTGGGATTTGGGAAATAGTGGATTATCCGTGCCCCTAGTTTTGGTAACTTTCCAAGTTTCAAACAAATTTACCAATCGATTACGTACGGCATCGTTGACCAATTGGAAAACATGAGAGAACAAGTTGAATATCTCGTCTCCTATTAACATATTATATGGATTGCCTTTGGCTTTGCATATAGAGTCTAGTAAGTATAATGCATATAGCTTTTGCTCCGGGATGCTTTTATAAATCCTTTGTGAAATCAAATCGATAATGCCATCGGCGAAATCAGGATTTTCTTTGGCGATCACTGTCAAGTGATCAATTATGGGACGTGAATTAAAAGTTAATTCAGACAAACTTTGTTTGTATGCATCGAGGATTTCCGACATAGTATCTTTAGTTTTTGCAATCTGATCCACAATCGATGAGATTGGACTGGTGTAGTATTATTAAATGTTGATTAGCATTTTTTCAGACTCTGGTTTCAGGTATTACTGTATTTTTTTTTCTACTGCAAGTTTGGTCGTGTAATTCCTTACAAGAAAATGGAAGATAGAACAGAAAGGAAGACTAGGTAAGACCCGTAACTAGAAAATACATGGAACAGGCATTCAAAGATGTTACTTGATAGAGAGGTCTAGCAGGACACTTCTCTGGAGGGCTATCTCTGACGAAAAAACAATGATATCACACTGTTGATTATTGTTGTCATCTTAGGAATTAAGTGGCAAAACAGTAATATTCAACGATGGAAAAATAGAAGAAACAGCCGACATCTGCTGCTTCTCTTTTTCTTTTTTGAACCACAGTCACAACAACACTTAACCACAATAGCGGAACCACTATGTTATTTAAATCCCACTTTCCAAATTAGGTATTTTAGTTTTCTTAAGCGCGGTGTAAAATTTTTTTTTGCTAGCCACTTATTACTGCTTCATCTTTTTGACTCTTAGTATTCTCACTGTGAGAAAAAAAAAAAAAATCAGAAAAATTTTTCCTCTCCCCTTCCTAATAGTTTTCTACTTCGACATAGATTCAGAACAAACAGTTGAATTTTTTTTTTGAAAAAGTCCTCCCCCTAGCTCATCAACAATGTCTCCATCTGCTCACTCATCGTCTGATAAAAAACAATCTGGTTTGGCTAGAGTTTTAGGTTCTGCAACTGCTGGTATTGCCGAAATTGGTGTTTTCCATCCAGTCGATACCATCTCCAAGAGATTGATGTCTAACCACACCAAAGTCACTAACTTGCACCAATTGAACGAAGTTATTTTCAGAGACCAAGCTGCTAAACCACTCGGGAAACGTTTGTTCACCTTGTTCCCAGGTTTGGGTTACGCTGCTTGTTACAAAATCTTGCAAAGAGTTTACAAATATGGTGGTCAACCTTTTGCTAATGAATTCTTGACCAAGAACTTCAAAGACTCTTATGATGCCACTTTTGGTTCTAAGAACGGTAAGGCTTTGTTGAGTGCTACTGCTGGTTCCTTGATTGGTATTGGTGAAGTTGTTTTGTTGCCATTGGATGTGTTGAAAATCAAACGTCAAACTAACCCAGAATCCTTCCGTGGTAGAGGTTTCTTGAAAATCATCCAAGATGAAGGTTTCGGTTTATACAGAGGTTGGGGTTGGACCATGGCCAGAAATGCTCCAGGTTCTTTTGCGTTGTTTGGTGGTAACTCCTTCGCTAAAGAATATATCTTTGGTTTGAAAGATTACTCCCAAGCCACTTGGACTCAAAACTTTGTTACTTCCATCTTTGGTGCCAGTGCATCTTTGATTGTTTCTGCTCCTTTGGATGTCATCAAAACCAGAATTCAAAACAGAAACTTTGAAAACCCAGAATCTGGTGTTACCATCTTGAAAAACATGTTCAAGAACGAAGGTATCACTGCTTTCTTCAAAGGTTTGACTCCTAAATTGTTGACCACTGGTCCTAAATTGGTCTTCTCCTTTGCCTTGGCCCAATCTTTGATTCCAGCTTTTGACAAATTGTTAACCAAATAAGCTGATAAAGAAGTAAATTGAATTTAATGAAGACGAGCACGGGGATTTGGAAAAATAAGAGTCATCTTGTACATAGATAGAAGGAATAGATTGTTTAGTTCTTCACATATAGAATTTGATATTATTATTATTATTTTGAAAAAGAAAAATCCGGATAATTTCAAGAGTAGTAAAATTCCGCAAGATCTCGTGAATATATATTTCCACAGCTTATGTTGCAATAGTGTGGATTAATTTCGGATAAAAGTTGTTCCCAATTAACAAGCTCAAGGCAAAAATATATATATAATATAGGTGCAAAAAAAGGGGAAAAAAGCAACCAAAACTGTTTAAAAAGAAATGGTTTGTTTTCTTGTGGTTGTTGATGTTGCAATCTGTCATAATATGTCTCTCTTACCCCTCGGAACATCACAAAATCTATCACCGGAAAAAAAATCCCAAAAAAAAAAAGCAATGCACAGTGGGTTAAATTTCTGTCCCAGTGCAACGTGGAGAAGAAACAGCGCAGCAACAAAATGGCTGACAAATATCAATTCCATTTCTACTATTATAATAAATCATTCTTTATGAAAACACTATAAATTCACGGACCATTCCCATCACAATTATTCCGAACGGTTGTTTCTAAATGCTATTCTAATCCACTAATAACCAACCCCATAGTATCGTTTGGATATTGCATATTGACATAGCTAACTACTTTGTTTACGCTTTAGCCTATTATTTTATTTTTTGCCACTTATATCCAAATCCCACATATACACACAAAATGAAGTTTGTTACTTGGTTCATATACTTTATAAAGATAAACTTCCTTCTGATGGTGCTTAATGGTTCCAGAAACCCTTCCATTTCACTACAATATATTCAAAGCCCGATCTTTGAAGAACACATTGACTGTACATGTGATTGTACGGTCGAAGATGACTTGTTTGCTGCTGAACAGATGTGGATGAATAACGTTACTACTGAATCTCCAATGCTACCCAACCAAGGCAAAGAAGAAGCGATTCTTGCGTAGTTGCTCTTTCTTCTAGGTCGGTTCTGATAATTACAATTTATTATCCCATGCATACACTTTTAATTCTGTTCTTGTATAGATAAAAGGGGTCTTGTGTCCTTTCTTAATTATTTTTTGATATTTATTCGTTATATATAGACAATGTACAAAATACTTATTTATACCAGTATTTCATTTATCCCGAAAGTATCGTAGATTCCTAGTTTCTTCAAATTTGGTAATTCAATAGTCCATCTCTTTCTTGTCATAATTCTATCCAAATCATTAACACTGCGCTTATCATCTAACAAACACAATCGGAAGACAGCCTCCAACTTGCATTGCTCACGGGATATTTTCTCTGCCATTCTTTCCCTTAAGCCACCATTTATGTTAGATATGTTCATGGCGTTCTTTAAGAGATTCTTGGCATTGTTAAATAACACCTCTTGGTTGTTGACCGATGAAGGGTAGTTGCTCATCTGACTTCTTTGTACTTCTATATCTGCTCTAGCAATAATGATTCCACATAGTTGAGCTACTAGACTACCCAAATCTTCCAGTTGCAAATTGTTCTTCCTTTGGTCTTGCATTTTATCGTTGACCAATTCTTGCGCTTTTTTGAGCATGTTATTTTGAAACGTTAAAATCTTCCAAAATGTTTCCTTATCGGATGCAGTACCTTGCTGATTTATCGTGGACAAGTTAATATCATTTCTATCTAACAATGCTTGTAAATTGTCCGAGGCAACCATGTACTTCTCAGATACATCAGCTGCTATTTCTTGTTCACTGCCCCACAATTCTACCACTTGTAAAATATTTGTTTCTGTTAATGCTACAATATTTAGTTTTATTAATTTCAATTCATTGATATCCCTCAAGTTTATATTACTCACCATCTCTGTCACAGGAGATGAATCACTGTATTTTTCAATTAACAATTGTGAAATTTGGTCATTTATCTCAAGTAAAGGAGCGACCAATTCGTTGATCGACGGTATCAAATCATTGGAAAGTGCGTTTTCATAAATGGACTGAATCAACTTGTAAGATGATAGCAAAGTCTCAAATAAATCCGTAGGCTGAACAACCTCTTCACTTACTAATTCTTCTTGTGTTGGCTCATCGCTATTATTGTTGCCTTTAGAATTATTAGTGGTGATACTTCCTGATTCACTGTCAATATTTTCCAAATCCTCGACAAACTTTTGTAAATCTTCAGTTTGCTGTACCAACAAGTTTTGGAAGACTTCCAGAATTTTTTTGTAAACTTGAACCAACTTTCCAAAGTCAACTTCCTCATCTTCCAGATGCAATTCTAACCATTCTAGATAGACAATGGCATAGTTGTATAACAAATCGTGCAGCTCCTGGCCCTGTTGCTGAGACGCTTTCAAACTCTCTTCATATACGCTAATTATTTGATCTATGTTTTGAATCACGGCCAAGGGTCCGTTTTCAGTAAATACATCATGGTTACGCGGTATTTTCTTCACGATTTGATAAACATGCAACAACAATCTGGCTGCATTATAATACGCATCTCGTAAACTGTTATCTAATTGAGTTGCTTGAATATAGCTGGCATATGCTTTATCAAAGAACCGCAAACTTTTGGCTAAATCTGATCCTAACCATCTATCGCCTGACTCTTCGTCAACTGAGCCTTGTTCCAAGAACTCATTGGCCGTGGTTGGAAAAGTTGATTTACTGGAATCTGCTTTTTTGGATAACTTTGGTAATCTCATGTTTTTGGCTTGCCCGAGTAGTAGAAATACCAAGGATGAATGGCAGTAGTAAGATGTAAAGGAGATCTTAATTTTTTTTTTTTCAATCTTCCATACAAAATGAAGAAGTCTACTTTTGGACGCATCTGCGGCTTTTCTGTACGCGAAAAAAAAAATACGGTCAATTTGCAAAAACACGAATTAAAATTATTTGGCTTAATATTCTTTTTCAATTATCACTTTCATCAATGTCCGTTGTTATCACCATGGGTCGTACGGAAAAGAAACCACAAATCATCAAATCCTATGAACCATTATCGAGTGTTCCATCAATGAAGAAAATAAGGGACGCTGAAAACTCTGCCGCTCTTAAAGCGACATATCGATATGATATTCCCGTTGTTATTCTCGATATTAGAAATTGGTTTGAAGCATTAGGCGGGATAATAGTTTTTACCGACTTCAGCGAAGTGAATGTAAACACGGCTATTCTAGCAGGTAGGGTTCCGCATAGTATTAGGAAAACTGAGTATGGAATCGGAACTAAGGAACTTCCCCGAAACATGTTGTTCAATTCTTCTATTAGAACAGATCAATATGAAGAACTTATTCTGGAAATGACAACCAACAAGATGTTAACTGAACATGGTTTTGTGATAGGAAGGTTGAATTTTGATTTAAAGGTAACCCGTCGGAAGTATGTGGAAGGCTTTTTCAACCATGTCAGACTAGTTGAAAAGGACAACGTTGAAACTATTTTCGACGAGTTAGAGTATCAATTCCTGAACATGTTGCACCGAATGAAGAATTTTGTTACACCTGAAGAATACCGGAAACTACGATCTGGTTATGGCCTTGGTGCATTTGAGATACAGAATAAAGACAAACAAAAGAATTATATTCCAGTAGAAAGTCAAGTATCAGAACATAAGAGACAACGATTAAATGGGGAAGCTGGCAATGATTCCAGGTTAATATTCGACAAGATACCATGTGATACTCAAATGATAAACCCTAAGGCACAGGTTAGCCAACAATCGGGTCAAGATTTAGCTAGTGCAGATATTGGCATCGAAATAACATCCACACCTAAACCTTCAAGAAATCCTAATACAATTGTACCATTAATAGACCGGAACGTTAATATCAATCGTGAAGACAGACCTGCATTTGTTAAACCATTATTTAAGCCAATTTCCAAGCAACCACTACAGTCAACGCCGACACCATCAAATAAAGACAGTCACGAAATCAAAAGCGAACCTCCCAATCGGGACGCAAGTGGACGCACTCTACTTTTTAAGCAAATAAAACTGTCTATGCAAGTACCTCGCACTCAGAGTCAAAACCAGACCAAGAATCATGATGGATTGAAATCTAACGGTCGTGCTGACCTTAACTTTGAATCATCAATTATATCCCTGCCGCCAGCACCAGCGCAACCAGGCGTGGCAGAAGAAGAAGAGGAAGAAGAAGAAGAAGCCACGGTTGACCCAGATTGGCAAGCAGCTACACAACAATTCTTGAGCTGTACCAAACACAGAGACAGAGGTGATATCCTTTTGAAAGACTTGCTTGACATGAAGAATATTGAGGAAAATGATTTGTTTAAATTACGTGACGTTGTAATTGAAGGTATACTTCATATCGAGCACCCAATAATTGCACCTTATGGACAGAGTATGAGAGTTGTACCAATCATGATCATGGCACACGATATCAACAACAAAAACTTGAAAATTAAATTAGAGATTGGCAACAAAGAAGAGCTTCTCTCGTTTTATGATCTCCTCGAACCAGATGTAGAGGAATCACAAGTCAATAGTATTATATCAAAATTGGAAGGATTGGTTGATGATCAAAGAACTCTTACCATCCCGATAACAAGACGACTTCGTCGTTTGTCTGGCACGTATCGGTTTGCATATTGGACATGTTCATCTAGTTTACATAGTCTTTTATTTTAGTTTATGTATACTACACTTAATATCATGTCAGATCTTTCGTTACCTCTTTCATTCGTATTGTTTTTCTTAAAATGTGCCAAAATATATATTATATTAAATTACATGAAACAAAAATTTTACAATTAGATGTAACCGATTCTGTTAGCAATATCCAAAGCATCGTAGTCAGAAGTTAATCTGATGTAAGCTTTCTTGGTACCGTTAGGTCTGATCAAAGTGTTAACGTATTCAGCTTCAACATCGTACAATTCTTTAACGGCAGATTTAATTTGGTGTTTGTTGGCTTTAATGTCAACTTGGAAAACTAAAGTGTTACCATCTTCAACTTTCTTCATAGCGGTTTCAGTAGCAATTGGAGCAACAATGATTTTGTAAGCATCCAATCTGTTGTAGTGAGGAATTGATTTTCTTTGGTATTTTGGTTGTCTAGTTAATTTTAAGGTTTTTGGTAATCTGAAAGTAGTGGAAGTTCTGACTTTAAGAGCCTTCTTTCCGTTAACACCTTTTAAAGCGGCTTTCTTAGCAGCTGAAGCTTTAGTAGTTGCTATAAAAGGAAAAATGTTAGTAAAACTTGTCATTCATAAACTGGGATACTCTGTTTTGGAAATAATTCACAGGGGTAAAGTCAGACATTGAGTTTATATTCTCCAGATTTTTTTCAATTGTGCCAATGTCCTAACTCGTGGATGGAAAATCCTGGTCCTAAATTCTCTTCACTTTCTGATTAATTGTTACTCCTAGTAGTTACTCTTTCAAATTAATCCTGTCCAATTTGTCCATTAATGTACTTGTACTCTCTTGCACTTGGGTTCCCATCTCCTTCGATCTTGTTCTATTCTCATAATTCGACAACTCATCTGATAATATATCTTCTCCTCCATCTAGTGAATCCACATGTATGACTCCCTCTGTATTCTGGCTATCTGATATCCTTCATTATTTCCGTTAACAAGGTGGTAGTTTGAACATACGAGCCATTATTGATATTCTATGATGTACACTATTATGAAAGAATTAAAAAATTTCACTAATAAAATTTACTTTTTCTCTTTTCTCACAATTCTTCGCACACTCAGTATGGTGCAAAGTGCAAAAAAAACTACGCAGTAACTTGTAAAGTTTTACTCGCTTCTGTAAATATGCGCACGACTAATATTATTTTTTCCACACGTGCATTTGGTATTCGATTAGGGTTGAAACCCTGATGGCCCTATCTCACTGAAGGAAAAAGCGAAACAGTAGTAGTTTCCAGATGTCTATTTTAACTTACCTGATTATATATAAATATGTACAAGAAATAAGGTGCAATATAAATGATGATATGCCATGATTTCGACGATGAGTGAATGTAGTAGATGTTCCATCTCTCTTTGTCTTCTTACAAACGACGCAATTTCTTTGGTCTGTCACCACCGAATTTCAAGACAGTTGCGTCACAGACTCTGACAATGTTATTCTTGATCTTGGACCCTTCTTTACCCAACAATGCAGCTTGGAAGGCAGCTCTACCTTTACCAAAATTCTTCAACACCAATTCGATTTTATCATGAGGACCAACATAGTTTCTTTCTTCAATAGTCTTAAACATCTTACTGGCAACTTGGAAACCAGCTTCGTATTCTTGTCTTTGAGATTTTCTGAACCCTAATTGACCAGCAGTAACACTGTATTTAACCTTGTGTGGTAAATTCAAGTAATATAACACTTGGTCGTTATATGGTAAGTCTTGGTTTTTTTTCATAAAGTCCATATCTTCAGTCACGGCAACAATCGTACATCTGGTATTATGTCTGTTAAAAGTAGCGTATAATTTCCACAATACAACTTTTTCATTAAGTGGGGCTTTACCTTTTCTAATTTTAGGTTTACTGGCGCGTACTTGCGTGTATTGCTGCGGGGCGATCGATGCTTCTTCATCGGATATGATTGGTGATGTGGTAAATAATCTGGTCATCATTGGTGTGGTTGGTTTGGCGAATTGTTTTGGAATGATAGAAGTGGCAACAGCCGGTCTTCTAAATACCAATCTATTTATACTGGAAAACATCTCACTGGTGTGTAATAAGTAAACAGATGAACTAGTACAGTTGACCAATTAGGCTAAGAGTGTGGTTTCTGATATTCGCATGTTGAAAATTTTCGAATGAGTAGGTAAAAATCAAAAGTCGTGCAATTTGGCGGAAGTTCGTGACACTTTGTGTTTTGTATGGTAACAGAGGGTTGTTAGGTAGAGAGATCAATCAGAAAGCTATGTGGGCGTATTCAAAACAAGAGCAGGTACTTATAATGTATTGTGCTTGATAGAGTTTACTTGAACAAGGCATATTATTGGTTTTTTTGTTTCTGTTTATGTGTTTCCTTTATATTTTGCAAGAATTTTGCATCAAAAAAATTACAGAATTGGATCATCAACTAACTTGTCGATATGAACAAACTACATTGTAACTTTTAAACTTCAATGACCCTCATTGAAACTTAAATCCAGAATGACAAATAGGGTATATCATAGTAGATAAAATTTGGATTTATATTTGATAACACAGGGCACTGATGATGAATCTGGAGTGATATCCTAACCAGATAGTGCAACATAAATGAGACGTACGTACTAGCTTATATCACTACCCTCCTCCCATTCTGCCCTACGGAGTCATTCTTTTTGTTGATCTTGGTCAAGAAACCTCTCAACTCCAGGTAGTTTCAGGATAGGAAATTGAGACAATAGTCTTGTGTCGTTCGTCATTCAACGTGAAACGACAACGTGGGCAATACAAGTATTGATACGTGAAACTACATAGTTATCAAGATATGGCGTTTATGTATAAGTTTTTGAAATATTACTGAATTGAAATGTTTTCTGCTTGTTTTTTAACTGGAATCATTTACGCGTCTCGGCTTTAACCATTGATTCGTTATTTGTTTTTTTTTTGTTTGCAGCCCTCTTATCGACACCTCGTGGTAACCGAAACCTTGATTTACAACCCAAAATATCTAATTCAACAATGACTACTATTGCAAACCATTGTTCAACACTTTTTTTTGACGTGGATGTTCCGTTTGTTTTAGTGGAATAGTTAGACCTCATGGTTCCTTAGACATGTCGAGATAACAACAATGCAGAAAACCTTAAACAAGGCGTTGCAATTGTACCTGTTGTTGTTGTTGTTGTTGTTTTGACCTCGTTATCGTTTGGCAACCCATATTCTCATTTCAGAACTGATCGGAATATAAATATGAATAAATCCCAACAGGAAGAAGATATCTTTTCCTACTCCTTCTTCTTGATTTGAGGAGGCTATTGTTATGGGTATGCCAAGACAACCATAGACAATCATGAATTTTAGAGATCTACTTTTATTGATTATTATTGTCAATTATATTGCAGCCTTATCTCCTTCAAACAGTTACGCTCCTGGTAAAGTGTCATGTCCAGGTAATCAGTTAACTAGATCAGGTTCAGATGGTATCAACTCCGATGAACAAACGTATATCGATGCACGATATGCATTAGCCAAACAAAGTTTAGCCACTTTCTTACAACGTGCAAATTTGACAAACATTGATGTTGAATCTTTTTTAAATTCAGCTGATCCAACAATTGGTATTGCAATAAGTGGTGGTGGGTATAGATCCATGTTGACAGGTGCTGGTCAAATCAGTGCCTTGGATTCTAGAATTGCTAGTGAAAATCCCGTTTTGGAAGGTTTATTGCAAGCTTCAAGTTATGTTGCAGGGTTATCGGGTGGCGCTTGGTTGGTTGGAAGTCTCGCCTGCAATAATTTCAGATCAGTTGACGATATTTTATCTAAAAGTGACTTATGGGATATCAGTCATTCAATATTAGGTTACTATGGCATTGGGCACCCCATCGAGCAAGTAGAAGAGTGGACTGATATTGGTCAACAGGTGCTAAGCAAATCGACAGCTGGGTTTGATATAAGTTTAACAGACATCTATGGTAGATTGTTAAGTTATCCGTTATTGACAACTTCACCAGAGACCGACGGAGATGCATACTTGTGGTCGGACATAACTTCATCTTCAGGATTTCAAGACTATCAATTTCCATACCCAATTTTGATAAGTGATGCTAGAGAGCCAGGAGCAAAAGTAGTCAACAGTAATTCGACTGTCATAGAATTGACCCCCTATGAGTTTGGTTCATGGGATCCAAGTTTGAATAATTTTGTGAAAACCAAATATTTGGGAACTAAAATTGAGAATGGGTATCCATCAAATAGCAACAGTTGTATTAATGGGTTTGACAACGCTGGATTTTTCATGGGTTCATCATCTTCACTTTTCAATCAAATTGCTCTGTGTATTTCAGGTTCAGAAATTCCGTCCATCTTCAAAGACTTGCTTAATGATATTTTACTTGATCCGATATATCAGTCAAATGTTGACATTGCCGCTTACAATCCCAATCCATTTTATAAAACAGAAAATCCCGGTACTGCTATTTCGAACTCCACCACACTTTACTTGGCAGATGGTGGAGAAGATGGTCAAAATATTCCGTTATTACCATTAGTTCATAGAAAAATGAGTGCTGTATTTGCATTTGATAACTCTAAGGACACGTCTGATACTTGGCCAGATGGAACTTCTTTGATTGCTACCTATGAAAGACAATTTTCGCAACAAGGTGCTGGATATGCGTTTCCTTACGTTCCAGATCAGTATTCTTTCCTTAATTTGAATTTGACGAGTCGTCCTACATTCTTTGGATGTGATGCTAAGAATTTGTCTACTTTAACCGATGACATCTATGACGTGCCCTTGGTTATTTACATTGCCAATCGTCCGTTCACCTATTGGTCCAACACTTCGACTTTCAAATTGAGCTATAGTGCTGAAGAAAAACAAGCAATGATTTCAAACGGATATGAAATAGCGAGTAGGAAAAATGGTACATTGGATGATGAGTGGACAACTTGTGTCGCATGTGCCATTATTAGAAGAGAACAAGAGAAACAAGGGATTGAGCAATCTGAACAGTGCAAAAGATGCTTTGAGAACTACTGTTGGGATGGGACTATCTACACCGGTGAACCTTTAGGTGAGAATTTTAGTGATGAAGGATTAACTGGAAGTGCAGATGAATATAACCTGGAAAACGTTGCTGGTATTAATGATGGTGGTACTCTGATTTTCAAGAAAAAATAGATCTAACAATAGATTTTGTGTGTTTTTAAAAGAATATCTTTTTATAGATTTGTAGATTTTTAGTAAAACAATAGAATATAGAAAAGTACTAATTATAGAAGAAATTAGATGGAATTGCCAAGACATTTAGTTCTACATGTTCCATGATTTGCGTAGAGAGATATTTTAATTGTTGACGATGATGATGATGTTGATGAGGTATATATCACAGAAGGAGAAAGCCGATATTCCGCTGGGACCAAATCACACTAAAAGAAATTTTCTGTTGGACCCTGGAAAGGGAAACAAAAGTGGAACTACCAATTGGTATTCTATGTGCTTTTCTCTACACACAAGTTGTAACCCCAAGGTAACATCGTTTGAATCAACAATGATTGATATTTCACTATTGCCTAGATTATAAGCCTTCCATGCGAATTTTCTACTTTCTATGAAATAATTGACGCGGTCGACAAGAAAGATCTGCACTTTGCGAAAAATCATTCCAGTGATTGGAGGGAAATCTATACCCAGGGCACCGAATCATCATTTTTCAATGAATCAACCAATAGAATGATGCAGTTTTTTCTTTCGAGCTTATTTGTTTGAAAAATGACGCATAGTAATCCAGGCGGAGAAAAGCATTAGCTGACACAGAAGATCTTTGATGACGTTAATCAAATTCCAAATCAAAACGCCAAATATAAACATCTTGGCTCAAAAAATATGTTTTGAAAATAATGTTTCAATTGAAAATCTCTTCCTAAATAATAATAAGACACAATTTTTTCTTGTAGGGAAAGGGGGTTTGGCGATGGTTATATAAACCATGAAAAGACTAACCAAACCATCATGAGATAAATATAACGTGATTAATTCCATATATCTGCAATGATCTCTGCATTGATCTACTCATTGTTGATTTTCATCGGTAAGGTTATTGGTAAATCACCCACAAACAGTTATGCCCCTGGTAGAGTAACATGTCCCAATGGAACACTAACTAGATCATCATTAGAAGGTCTAAACCCAAATGAAAAATCCTACCTTGATCGGAGATCTGAACAGGTCAGACACTCCCTAAGTCTGTTCATTCATAATGCTAACATGACTGATTTCGATGTTGATCTCTTTTTAAGCACTTCCAACCCAACAATTGGTCTTGCATTTAGTGGAGGTGGATATCGAGCAATGTTAGCAGGAGCTGGTGAGTTGAGTGCTTTGGATTCAAGGTCAACAAAACCGTCTGTACTTTCTGGAATCCTACAGAGTTCAAGCTATATCGCGGGATTATCTGGTGGTTCGTGGTTGACTGGAACAATTGCTAGTAATGATTTAATTTCGGTTGATCAAATATTGGCACAAGACAGTTTGTGGGATTTACTGAATTCATTGTTTGCATACAATGGCGTGTTGTTGGTTTTGAGCAACACGTTAATGTGGACCGCTATCGACTTGCTGGTGAAATTGAAAATGTTAGCTGGGTTTACAGTTAGTATTACTGATATATACAGTCGTGCGTTGAGTTATCAATTTTTAAATAATTACAACAACCAAGGTTCAGCATTCTGTTGGTCAGATATAACTACTTTACCAAGTTTCCAAAGCGCACAACTCCCATATCCAATCTTAGCCGCAGTTGGTAGAGAACCAGGAACAAGTGTGATTAACTTTAATTCTACGGTTTTTGAATTAACTCCTCATGAAATAGGCTCATGGGATCCAAGTCTCCAAAGTTTTATGAACACCAAATATTTGGGAAGCAAAGTTGATAATGGAGTTGCTAATGGTAGATGCATCAATGGGTATGATAATGCTGGGTTCTTTATGGGAACTTCATCATCCCTTTTCAACGCAATTATATTACAACTTAACAACCTCAACTTCCCATCTTTTATTAGTGGTTTAATTAATTCCATTGTCATAAATCCTTTTGAAAGATTAAACGTTGATATTGCCCACTATAATCCAAATCCATTTTATAAAAGCAAAAACCCCGATGGTAAGATTGCAAAGTCCGAGACGTTGTATTTAGCAGATGGTGGTGAAGATGGACAGAATATACCCTTGTTGCCCTTAGTTCATCGTAATGTTAGTGTTATTTTTGCCTATGATAATTCGGCAGATGAAGCTGGTTGGCCCGACGGAACTTCAATGGTGCAAACATATTCAAGACAGTTTTCGCAACAAGGGGAAAATATGGCGTTTCCTTATGTTCCCGATCAGTACACTTTCAAAAACCTTAATTTAACTAGCAGACCTACATTTTTTGGATGTGATGCACAAAACTTAACATCACTTACGGACAACATATACGATGTTCCATTGGTTATCTATACTGCTAATCGTCCATTTAGTTATTGGTCAAATACATCTACGTTCAAGTTGAAATACTCTGAGCAAGAAAAACAAGGAATGATTGCAAATGGATACGATGTTTCATCGCGATTGAATGGAGAGATTGATGATGAATGGAATGCATGTGTTGGATGTGCAATCATTAGGAGAGAGCAGGAGAGACAAGGTATGAATCAAACAGATCAATGTAAACGTTGTTTTGCAAAATATTGCTGGGATGGAACTATATACACGGGTGAACCATTGGGAGATAATTTTGATAATAATGGGAGAACCAAAAGTGCTCAATTTTATAACTCAAACAATGTTAAAGGAATAAATGAGGGTGGAATAGAAATTGTTTGATACGGAAATTTCTGTCTATTTATTTTTGTAATATAACAGTTAAAGGCATACCCTTTTTTAGTAAGCAATTCTACATGTCAATGCAAATCTTGCAATAACATTACTACAATAATCTCTTTGATAAATAAAAAATAATACCCAATATCTATTACGATTTCTATAAATATATTATTTTTTTTCCAAATAGTAACAAAATCTCAAACTAATCAATAATTCTAATTTACAAAATAGGAAAGATCAACCTTCCTCCCAAATAATTTCTTAACAGTCACCTTCTAACAATTGTGGCAAGTCATCAACGTGACCACCTTCGTAAATGATTCTATAAGTAGCTTCAAACAATGGGAATTCATCTTGAAGGTTGTAATTTTGCAACAATTCGTGGACTTCTTTAGCTGTCAAAATACCTTGAGAACTTTGACCGTTCAACACTATTTTTTCAGCTTCAAAGGCATCAACTCCGTTAACAATCATGTATCTGGCAACTTTGACATTTCTACCACCGGAACAAGTGGTTATTAAATCAGCAACACCGGCAGATTCTTCGGTGAAGGTACGTGGATTTGGTGGAGACAAGGCTCTAATGTGGAATTTTTGCCAGTAAGAAGCAAATCTAATAGTTTCTTTAATACCGATTCTCATGATGGCGGCCTTAGCATTATCACCCCAGCCGGCACCTTCGACGAAACCAACAGAACAAGCAACAACGTTTTTCAAAGCACCGGCGATAGAAGCACCGACGACATCTTCAATAACTCTGACGTGGAAATATGGTCTGTGGAAAGCTTCTTTCAAAATGAAGTTATCGATATCTTTACCTTCACCACGGAAGTCATTTGGAATGGTATAAGCAATAGAAGTTTCTGACCAGTTACCTCTGGCAACTTCGTTGGCAATGTTGGCACCAGACAAGACACCACAATAGATACCCAAGTTATCAGTAATGGTGGTTGATAACAAGTTACAACCTTCTGGAGAAACATCTAAACCTTTCAAACAAGATAAGGCTCTGGCAGTTGGTTTAACTTTACCAACCAATTGCTTCAAGATTCTGGTTAAGAATTGATGTGGGATGTTGAAAACAATTAAATCAGCATCTTTGACAGTGTCAACAATATCTGGGTTGGCAACCAAGTTTTCTGGTAATTTGACATCTGGTAAATATCTAACGTTTTCGTGTTCGGTGTTGATGATTTCAGTTAATTTCTTACCATTGACTTCTTCTTCAAAGACCCACATTGGGACTTCTCTTTGGAAGATATTTGGTTTTTCAGCACAGTTTTCAGCAACTAATTTAGCAACAGCTGTACCCCAGTTACCGGAACCAATGATGGCAACTTTGAATGGACTTGCGATTGGATATGGAGAAGTAGTCATGATGTATGTATTTGTAATGTGTTTAAGTTGAATAAATAATTGAATGAATGAAAATCTGAAAGTAAGAATAGAATAATTAACAAGGAGTTTGAAAATGGAACGGGAATTGTTGTTATATTTATACAATTGTTATCGAGAAAGATTTTCTGCAATGGTTGAATTCTTCTTGATGACACACTATGTAACAAAATGAAATACATAATACAAGTTACATTGATTAAGGGAGAACGGCCAAATTGATGAGAGTTTCTTTTTTTGTTATATCCTGCACATAGCCCGATCTAGACAAATATCGCAGCGATTTTGTGTCATTAATGTTTTCTTCTGAGCGAGTTTATCCGACGATAATTCCTTCCCATCGGCAACTTCTACTGTTTCAAATGTTGTATGATGTAATGTATAAAGTGTAACTTGACTTTGTTTGGTTTGATACTTTTTTTGATTATTGTTACTGGAAAGAGAGTTTCAAGACAAGAGCTTGTGTTGATTCCCGTCGAATAACGTTTAGAATCATCTATTGTCTTCTATGTTCGGAATTTTGCTTCCCGCCATTTACGAGTCCGCGAAAAGAAACGAAACGGGTGATTTGCTTTGCTTTTGGTGATAAGAGATGAGTTGCGTGTTTTTCGAAATATGATAGCAAGATAGCAATAAAAAGGCAAAACAAGCATACCTGCAAATTTGCCTTGTCATTTGGGTCAAAAGAAAAGTTCAGGAACGCAAGCGATGGTTATACAAAGGGAAGGAGACGGAACCAATCTCGAAAAGAATTTTTTTTTTTTTCTCAACCAACAGCTGCGTTACGTGTTAGGGAGACGGGCCACAATTGCATATGAAGCAAAGTCCACTGCAAGAAAAATAGAACAAAATGAAGAAAAAGAAAAGACAGGTTAATAACAGGATACCTTATGCCACAAAATCCTTAACCTTTTTAATACCGTCTCATAATCATTCTCATTCACGCTCTAATTCTGTTCTGGTGGCCAACAACAGTGTTTGTGTTCACTTCTGCCACTGTCGTAATATGTTATATTACGTAGTTCCTTTGTTCTTAGTATCAACTATGATGTAATGTCAGAAAGCTCTAGACCAGTGCCAATCAATAATAGCCCGTAGACAATAGCCTAATACGTCATAAACATAAATTAAATGAAATAAAAGAAACTCAAAACTCCGAAAGATCAACCTCATCTCGCTGTTACGACGTTCTGTTTTTTTTGTTCGTAGATACGTGAAATTGACGCTGGACACGAAACGACTAAAATATCTTCCGACAGGTACTCACGTGTGTGTATCACCTGTGAAGAAGAAGATACAGAAAGATAATGATAACTCTCCTTCCCTTTTAGGCAGTTGGTATGGCGAGATTTCCATTTTTTTTTTAATAACAAACTTAGCGGAAGCAAGCAAATTTTACGAAAGAGTATCATGAGATGGCTTAAGATATGCCAAGTTCCCCTCATGTCTCTCTGATTAGTTTGGGTCAATTCTTCCGAAGGAATGGACATTGCTACTACATTAATAGGCTTATAAGCTATACGAGCAGAACATATCATTAAAATTTCACGTACATTTCTAGTAAAAGTCATCATCATGTCTATAGTCATGATACATTTCATCCCAATGGTGGTCGACAATTTGACCTTTTCTAAATGGTCTTTCTACAGTGCCAGATCCATATCCAGATCCATATCCAGATCCTGATCCTGATCCTGGCGTGTGTAAGTCCCCATAATCTTCCATCCAATCTTTGGTTTGCACTTGACCACCACTTATTATTCTAGCTGCTGTCAAGGGATCATTTATATCACTCAATTGACCATCTTGTATATGAGCCAATGGATCAGGCAATCTGTTTTCATGTGGGTCCTCCGTCTGTGGTTCGGTTTGTTCAAGATTGTCGTCCGTGAGATTTATGACATTAGGCAATGGGTGTGCACCTAATTGAGGAGTCTGATCTACCATTGGCTGATGATAGTCAGGGTTGTCCGAAGGAGTGTACGAACGTTGCTGCTGCTCCTGCTCCTGATGAGCTGCAAACAAACTTTGCGACTCGGTCTCGGGAATTCCGGTCTTCCTGATATCTTCCTTAGAATCAGACATCACCAATTTATCTCCTTCCAACTCCACTTTTCTATTCCCAATCGATTTCATCAACTTCAAGAACTGAGAATTTTCAAACTTCCTTTGCATTTCCGAATCATCATAATTTTTAGATTTGATAGTGTCTTCAACTTTCCTAGCAGTTTCAGCAAACTTCTCCTTGGCGACATCATTGATATCTTGATCAACCACCACACCTTCCTGTTGTTGCTGCTGCTGCTCTGCTTCCAAATGCTTTTCGATTAAGTCGAACTCATCTTCGAAACGACGCTGCTCCTCCTCTGCCTTATGTGCCTGTTGGTGTTCTGATTGATTCTGGAAAACTGGAGCGACAGGCATCATACTGGCCCGCATCTGATAGTTGCTTCCCATCGCGTAATTTGGCGTCATCTGTTGAAAATTAGGTTGCTGCACCTGCGGTTGTTGTGCGATACCGTTGTTCTGTCTCATAAACTGTTGCTGCCAATCTGATTTTGCTTGTGGGGTTTGCTGAATAGTTAAGTTAGAAAAATCATTAACCCACCCACCAGTTTGTTGGAACTGTTGTTGCTGTTGCACCGGTTGAGGGTGTTGAGGAATGTGCATTTGATTCATAAAAGAGCTGGCAAAATCGTTGCCACCGTGGAACTGTTGGAAATCGTTATTCAACCTTTGGTCAATGTGTTGTTTGCCCAGACGGAACTGTTGTATTGACGAAGGGCCATCTTGCTGTTGTTGAAGTCTCTGATGTTGTAGAGACGTGTCTCTTTGAGTATGTTTGGTTAAGTTTTGTATAGCATTAGATGGTCCACAACTTGCTGCATCCATGTTGACTTAGTGTATTGTATTGGGGGGTTATACTTGAGACTAATCAATCAAAATTTAATTATTGAATGAGTGTGCCCACCTTTTATCTTCAAATTTTCAAAGGTATTTTTTTTTTCTGGTGATCGCCTCCGTTAGTACGAGAGGATGACTCCCACCCCTCCGTTTACCCTACCATCTCCCCCGCGAAATCCTGTTAGCCGAGGACGCTAAGCGGGTTGACATATGAATTTTTGCCTCTCTCTCTTTTTTTTTACTGCTTTTGATTTTACAACCATTAAAAAAAAAACCACGCCATAAATCTTATCATATCTTATCATTATCTACACATTTTAAACACACTAAAAGTTGCTGAATCTAGAGAGCAAACTGTCATCAAATAACTCATCAAATGCTTCGTGTAAAAACTCGTGCACATTGGATGTTTGCATCGATCTACCATATTTTTTGTACGCTTTGTGACATGCCAATCTAACAATAGAACTGGCGGCATAGCACGCCAACAAATTAGCCTCATCTGGTTCCATCTCCACTTTGTTATCCCATACCCTAAGGATATAATTATTCGACCAATTCACAAGAGTTGCAATCGCGCCAGTCAACGTATCCCCTTGTCCGCCGACCCGCTTATTTGAACCTTGCACTTCGTTGATAAGATAAGAATCGGATTTAACTATTATATCTTGCTCGCCCTTACGGAAGACAATTATATCCCCTAACTTTTTGGATACCTCCTTAGTTTGTTCAATTAACTTGGATCTATTCGATTCGCTCAAACTAACTTCAAGGGATAATGCTTTGGCAATTCTTTGGAACTCCACAACATTTGGTGTGATTATTGCCTTGGGGTAGTTGGCAATCAACTGTGGCCTTACTGACAAAAGGAATAACGCATCAGCATCTAATATAACTGGCAAGTTTAAAACCTTAATTTCCTCAATGATCCTAACTAAGGTTTTCAACATCAAGGGGTCTCTTCCAAACCCTGGTCCCACCACAACAATATCAATTCTGTTCAATAAGGAGAGAACCTTAGGCAAGACCAAGTCATCAATGATTTTATTCAACACCGCGTTGTCGTTGGCTTTTATAACTTCTTCAATTGGTAATTTCTTTAATTGGTCCAATTCTTCTTCACTCAATTTTAATGACGGGTTATTTAGATCCACAAGATAAGGATGAACCATTAAATCAGGGGTATATGACTTGATCACAGGGGCTGCTGCTTTTTCACAGATCACATGGGATAAGTCTGCACCTACGTAAGCAGCTGAGTGACTGGAAAAGAAAGGTGCTCCCGTATAATCTTCATTGCCTCCGATAACGGCCACCTTCCCCGATTGTCCTTTGTGAAACGATGGAAGTAATGGTTGGATCAATTGACGTGATAAATGGATTAGTTCTTTTTGAGATTTTCCGCGAAGCATTGTTCTAGTTATGGTTCTGGTTTTCTTTAAAGAAAAAAACGATTGTCGGGTAACTGTGGGTCTATTTGAAGCTGTCTATTGAAAAAAAATTAGTGAGATTATTAATTAATTTATAATGGGAGCATTTTTTGTCTTTTAGCTTTTTAGGGGGGAGAGAAAGAGAGCAAGCAATTGAGTTTATGGAGTCGCACAGCAACCACAGTTTTCAATTTGTCGGGTTTAATGGTTCTTACAATTGATCTTCTTATTTTTTTCTTCGCGTTGGCTCGTCGGGGCCCAAACAGTTTTTATTGCAAGGGGAATATTTAAACCAATCAAATTTCCATGAAAAAAGAGAAAAAGCTCAACTAACATCGAAATTTTCCAGTACATTCTACCAATAGACTGAAATACCATGATTGCTCAACGTTTCTCAAGATTGGCTAATCCTAAATTCTTGGTTCCATTTGCTGGTGCCACTGCTTTGTCACTTGCCTTGGCTTTCCAATATTCCACTTCTTCCAACTTCATCGCCAACGAATCTGGTAAGACTTTTACCGACCCAAATGAATGGATTGATTTGAAATTGGTCAAATCAATTGACTTGACCCACAACACCAAACACTTGACTTTCAAATTGAAGAATGATGATGATATCTCCGGTTTATTCACTGCTTCTGCCTTGTTGACCAAATTTGTCACTCCAAAGGGTAGCAATGTCATTAGACCATACACTCCAGTTTCAGATGTTAGACAAACTGGTGAGATTGACTTTGTCATTAAAAAATACGAAGGTGGTAAGATGTCTACCCACATTTTCGATTTGAAAGAAGGTGACTCCTTGTCATTCAAAGGTCCAATTGTCAAATGGAAATGGGAACCAAACCAATTCAAGTCCATTGCTTTAATTGGTGGTGGTACTGGTATAACTCCATTATTCCAATTGTTGCACGAGATCACTTCTAACCCAGAAGACAAGACTAAGATTGACTTGATTTATGGTAACCTTACTCCAAGCGATATCTTGTTGAAGAAGGAAATTGACGAAGTTGCTCAAAAACACAAAGATCAAGTTAAAGTCCACTACTTTGTTGACAAAAAGGGGGATGCTGATGACTATTCCGGTGAAGTTGGTTACATCACTAAGGAATTCTTGCAGGGTAAATTGGGACAACCAGGCAGTGATATCAAAATCTTTGTCTGTGGTCCACCAGGTTTATACAAGGCTATTTCTGGTGCTAAAGTTTCACCAACTGATCAAGGTGAATTAACAGGTTACTTGAAAGATTTGGGTTTTGAAAAGGAACATGTCTTCAAATTCTAGATCCATATATAGATGATGTGTTTTTTTATATACTATTTTTTTTATCAGTTAGCTAAAAAAAAAATCAATCAATAAATATTCAAGATATTTGTAAAAAATTGTACAAGAGAAGTTAAGATTGACCTTAGAGAGAGAGATGTTCCAGTCTGACGAATTTTATGTCTCACATTTCATATTATATTACATCAACTCAAAGTAGTAAAATTATATTTTTTTTTTTTCGTTCTTTCCAACTAACCCACAACTTTACCCCAAGGCATCTCAATGACCACGATAAGAATCGCCATACAAGGATGTTGTCATGGCGAGTTAAACACTATATATAAATCCTTATCCCATGTTCCCGAAGTATCTTTACTTTTAATCTGTGGAGATTTCCAAGCCATTCGAAATCAATCCGATTTACAAAGTATCAATGTTCCCCAGAAATATAAACGAATGGTTGATTTCCATGAATATTATCAAGGTATTAAAACCGCCCCCATTTTGACCATATTCATTGGTGGTAATCATGAATGTTCTTCATATTTACAAGAATTGAAATATGGAGGTTGGGTAGCTCCCAATATCTACTATCTTGGACAATTTGGTAGTGTTTGGTATAATGGAATTCAGATTACTGGATGGAGTGGGATATTCAATTATTCATCTTTTGTTAATTCAACTACTATTGAAATGGAAAAATTACCATATGATAATTCCACAATACGAAGTGTGTATCATACAAAATTACCGGAATTTTTGAAGATGTATTTGATGAATCATGATATGGATATTGTGATGAGTCATGATTGGCCTGTAGGGATTGAAAAATTTGGAAATGAAAGTCAATTGGTGAAGGTGAAACCTTTTTTCAAAGAAGATATTAAGAATGGCAGGTTGGGTAGTCCATTGAATAAATTCTTGATTCATTATTTGAGACCTAAGAATTGGTATTCGGGTCATTTACATGTTAAGTTCCAGGCGGTTGTTAAAGATCAACCACTCAAGATCAATCAAAATGAACTAGAATTAGATATGGATGATGATGAACAAGAAGATGTTGCAGAAGAAGAAGAGGAAAGTAAAGAAGTACTAGCGAAGAATGATAATGAAATATCTTTAAATATGGACGACGACGACGATGAAGAAGAAGAAGAAGTTAAAGTGGTGGAAAAACCTAGATTTGAAGAAACTTTTCATTTTGTTGAACCAAAAGGGAATAAGAAACTCAAAAGTGATTTAACTCCACAGAGAGGTCCATGTAATCATGATACAAATTTCTTAGCATTGGATAAATGTGGTCATAAAAGAAAATATTTGGAAATTGCATCTGTTGAAATTACCCATCCAACACACCCATCATTTGAAAAGGGAAAATTGTATTATAGTAAACGTGCCATTGCTATAAATAAAGTGGTTGAATCATATTTACTTAACCATAAAGAAGAGTTTTTAAAAATAGATTGCAGAGAAATCGTTAGAAACCCATACAATTTCCCATTGGTCAATGAATTGATGAAATTAGTTGAGGTGGAATTCAATAAATTGAATGCCATAGATAATAATGATAATGATGATAATGATAATTATGCGTTTATTGTTCCGGAGAATTTTGAAATTGTTGCCCCTGTTGAATATAATGGCAAATTGCAATATTATCCTAACAACCAAACAAAGGAATATTGTGAAAGGTTTAAAATTCCGGAACCTAATTGTCTTTAGAGGGTGGATTGATGCATATATGTCTCAGCGATATATAGTAAATCAACAATACATTGTGGAACTAATCCGATTAAGTCATGTAATTGGGGGGGATCACCTTATGTTCTCTACAGTATGTTCTATGACATCATGTAAGCGCAATTTATTGTTCCTTTTTGATCTATTTGATTGATTGTTTGTTTGTTTTTTTGGAACCATGTGCGCCTCCCCCACACTTTTTGTGCCTTATGTGTATTTACTAATTTGTTTAAGTTTTGCAATCAAGGTCTATAAAAATCTATAAATAACATTAAAAGCAAAAATTTGTAAACATTAATGACCAAAATGTAAATTTTTACAAAAAACTAAATTAATTACATGCGTTAACCGAAGTATCATAACCATGTAGAAAACAACAGTGAGGCATTTTCCAATATGTCTGGTCACTGTGTAATATCTTCTGTGGAGTTTACAACTGATTAAAACCACACCACAGTATAAACAAAAGAACCAAAAGGATTCTATAATTAGCAATATCAAAACTAATTGAAAATAGGGGGGTTGATTCTATTTGTAGGACAAGTGGAGGAAACCAAATGATTTGTTGGTGAAGGTGAGACACTGCAATGTTGGAAAAAGTAGATGACATCATTGGATTGGAGTGCATAATTCATGGTCAGTCCCGTTTAATTACCATTACATATTTATATAATTACAATAATGATGTGGAATATTATATATAAAGAGCCTGAATATTTCTTCAGGATTGAAATTTTTCAAGAAACCCTTTTTTTATTATCATCAATAAAATCAACTTTATCAAATCACTAAATCAAATCAATTAACACTAAAATGAAATTCACTACCATTGCCGCTGCCGCTTTTGCCTTCGCTCAATCTGTTGTTGCTTTAAGAACAGTCACTTTAAAGACTTTTGCTTACCCACCACCACAATACCCAGATGTTACTGGTAAGTTTGTCTCTGCTTGGCATGAAGGAGCAGCTTTGAACTATTTGGTTGTCGTTCCAGAAGAAGGTGCTACTAAATTTACTTATGATGAGGATACCAAATTCTTATACTTTGAAGTTGGTTCAGATAGTGACAATCCATTCAAATTCTATTTCACCATTGCTGAAGGTGAACCTGGTATTTTATTAGCTACTCCATCTGATCATCCAACTCCTGTCAACATTGATAGCTTGGGTTTCATTACCTTTGATGGTTCTTATGGTGTTAAGGGTGTTAAGAACATCAATGACCCATACAATTATTCCAAAGACAACTACATTTTGGCTAAATACGATGGTGTTGCTCCTGATGATGCTGTTCCAATTTTCTTCCAAGCCCTCGATGCTTAGGTTTTGTTGGGTTTGTTTTCGGGCTCTATTTTTCTTTTTTGACTACTTTTCTTGATACCCTCGTTGCTATTTTACTTCTTTTTGCGTTGCCCTTTTCATCTATCTTTTTATTTAGTATGTTGATTTCAATAAATGTACTGTTACGATCATTAATTTAAGTTATTTGCATTTGTAGAATGTAGTGGTAGCTAAAAAAAGAAAAGTGAATGCCAAAAATAATTGATTAACGCACGCTCAAAGTGGAGATTGACGCAAAATCTAATTACGGTTTTAAGTCTAGGGGGTGATCATTCATTCAATGCACTCCACTCGGAAAAGATGCTGCTTTTCCCTAAGAAATATATCCGTATGGAGATTCCATCAACCCGCTTTTACATGCTAGATCGGTTAGACTGCAAATAGCGAACTACGAAATTTTATTAGGTGAAAGAGTTACGTGTTTGCAACATTGGAAAAGCTTGAATCGGATAAATACTAACCTCACAATATACAAGTTGTTTAAATCAAGAGTATATTGAGAGAAGTATTCTAATTCAATTTCACGAATTAGCTTTCCTCTAGACCAGAATACATCATAGTTAGCTGCATGGAAGACCATAAAAGCCACGGTGCCAAATATATAAATAGTTTAATTACAAAGGTAGACAACGATAAACCCCCTATTATTATTAACGTCTAATACAATACAGCATGCAGTGGAATGAACTCATATCGCCTCATAATTTCTACAGTGGTGATTGATCGTATTGTCTTTTTGGTTGCGTTTTTTATTTTTTTATTTTTGTGAATTCGCAACTTTTAAAGCCACCACATAATAAACAAAATAGGGCATCAAAAAAATTCTATAATTAGCAATAATTAGAACAACAAAAAATGTATGAGTGAATTATCTTTTTGCACCCTAATGTCAATACGGTTGACATGGACGTTAATTTCTATGACATCATTAATGAGTTTCAAGAAATGTAATAAGGCTCCCAGAAACTGCAAGGGGGCTCCTTGGAATTACAACCACAATGCTCTCTCTATAATTTGAACAGTATAAAGGAGGCAAAAAATCACTCGATTTTCTCATTTTCCTTTTACATTACCAACAAATAATCACAAATTAAATCAATCAAACACTAAAAATGAAATTTACTACCATCACTGCTACCGCCTTTGCTTTCGCTCAATCTGTTGTTGCATTGAGAACCGTAACTTTAAAAACCATTGCCTATCCACCACAGCAATACCCAGATATCACTGGTCAATTTGTCTCTGCTTGGCATGAAGGTGCTGCTTTAGATTATTTGGTTATTGTTCCTAAAGAAGGTGCTACAAACTTCACCTATGATGAGGAGACTAAATTTTTGTATTTGGAGATCCCTACAGACACAGATGATCCATTTAGATTATACTTCAATATCGCCCAAGCTGAACCTGGTATTTTGTTAGCTAGTACAACTCAGAACCCTACTCCAATTGACATTGACAATTTAGGTTTCATTACCTTTGAAGGATCTCAAGGAGTTAAAGGAGTTAAGAATAGCAAGGATCCATATAACTATTCTAAAGATAACTATATATTAGCCACATACAACGATGCTGGTCCAGAGGGATCTGTTCCTGTTTTCTTCCAAGCTATTGATGCATAGATTTTTGCTAAACATCCGGCTTTGGTTTTAGTTTTTCAGTTCCTCCTACGTAGTCTTCTTTCCATTTAGAAATATATTATGATGTTGCTTAAGAAATAAAATAAATTCACACAGGTCAGAATCAGAATATTCTGATAATAGTATCGGAGTTAGAAGATTATTCTGTCAGTGTTTTGCTTGGTCATCGTCAAAAAACCCAAATGCATCATTCTATGCCAAAAGTTTAACGTTAGCTGCGGAGCCTTCTATTACGGAAAAAAAAAAAGAAAATTACTTTGGACCAATGAACGATAAAGGTCATCCGTTTTTTTTTTTTTGCAACCTATGGTTGTCATGGTAAACAAAAAGCGTTGGGAGCCGTAGTTTTCCATATAACTCTAGAGAGCACCTGAACATGAGAATCATGAAATGGATCCGCACACCGGCCTGAGTGCTTCGATTTGCCGCATTAGCCAGCCTTTTAGTATTGAATGGAACCCTGTAGTAATTAATTATTCCATCCTCGTTTTGTGGCGGCGAACAGAGAAATAATAGAAGTGGAAAAACAAACGCAAAAAACTAATAGGGCGAAAAAAACGAACTCCTAATTGGGCGTGTATCTGCAGCCATTAGTTTACAACAAAAGCGTAGCGGGGCTCACGGCAAAAGAAATAACATGATGGCATGATTTGGAAAGCTCTAATCCGTTTGGTCTCACAAAGATATTCAGTCAGCAGGTGCTTTGAAGTACTTACATTTAAGATGAGGTCAATAAACAACGGAGACAAGAAATAAGTTTAAGTAATTATATATTATTAGTTTTCAATTTTGTGTAAAGTCGTGAGTTTCAGGTCTATTGCAACTTGTTTTCTTGTACCTGCCGTGGGTACGCCATTCGACAAAATAACCATTTATAGAATCGAGATCAAAGGTAAGCTGAGCAATATTACACGAATGGGGAAGTATCATAACCCCCAGAATGTTTAAACAACGGTTCACTACGCACTTCCAGCTATATGTCGTTTGTAGAATAGGGTTATATCAAATATGGTAGGTTAAGAGAGGCTTGCATATGTAAAGAAAATTATAATCGACCAATTTCCACAATCATACTTTTTTTTTTTCGTTGCGGTATAGCCCTGTTTTACTCGACAACACCCTTTATTGTCAGCATGTCTATCAACCGAGGAATAACAATCAACAGGTTGTATATCTTTAATATATACTATAATCCATTATATCCATTATATATATAGTCATAACCACAGTCTGATACTTTTTTTGGTCGACTAAACTCAGACTAAAAAAAAAATATACTGAGCAAAATATAAGCAAAAAATTCCCTCGAAACCAAACAAACCAAAAACCAAAACCTAAAAAAAAACCAAAAAATTTTTTTTTTTTTTTCTCTCTCTCTCTCTCTCTCTCTTTGTTTTACAACACAACGAGAACAACAAAAATTCCAATTTAGCAACCCACCACAGAACCTTCTTCGTCAATCATAAACCACCCAAAAAGCGACCCCAATCGTCAAACCACTTCTTTTTGCCTCCCCATCCTCACCTCCACATCCACATACGCAGATGAAGTACGATTCTACTAATCCTGTGGCAGTTCAGCTTCCTCACAACTTCGTGTCAACGGCTGACTTCCCCACGGAAGTCATGGCTGGCCGATTTTCTGCCTGGAGATCTATTATTAAAGATTTAGTCACCTATTTCAGAGAATATGCCAATGTACAAGAGGAGATAGTAAGACAGCAATCGAGGTTGCAACAAGCTATTGGAAATAGCAGTAGTAGCACTACTTCCAATTCGGAAGAAGCAGATAGTATCAAGCAATTTTTCTTGGGGCACGGCAATGGTTCAATCCTGGATATTCCCAACGTTTTGTTCAAATACCATCAACAAAATGTAACTAATGGGTCCAAAACATTGAAAGACATTAATAACGTAATCATACCCAAGTTGGAAGAGTTGAGAAAAGATTTGTTAGTTAAGATAAAAGAGATTAAGAATTTACAAAACGATTTTAAAAATAATTTAACCAAGGAAATAAGCGAAACCAAACTGTTGATCAGTCAGTATAACCAGGCTATTGACATTTCGAATAAGTTGGATGGGAACCATAGTAGTCATCATGTGATTCATGAATCAGAAAATGGGAAATATGACCCTTATTTAGTCAAAATCAAGTTGGACAAACAATTAAAACGTCAAATCTCCGAAGAAAACTATCTTTATGATGCATATGCAAATTTGCAAAGTGCCGGACGTCAATTGGAATCAATTGTTGTATTAGAAATCCAAAACTACGTGTCGATGTTTTTGAATTTAGTGAATGAAGAAAATTCAACTTTCAGTACTTATTTGTTACCTAATATTAACAATGGATTTTTGGGCAAAGAATCCAATTTTGAATGGGATGCATTCATAGAACGCAATTTGCCAAATTCAAATTTAAGTGTTAGCGCTGTTGGAAACCAAACAACTGGTGTCAGAAATGGTACTTTTATTGACTTGAGTATTCCTAAGAGACATTTATCGGATTTAGTAATCAAAAATTTTGATTCAAATTTGAATGTTGCTGTTAGGGAAGGTTACCTTGAAAGAAGATCTAAGTTTTTAAAGAACTATACCAGTGCTTGGTATGTTTTGACTTGCAACTATATCCATGAGTTTAAATCCAATGATCGTAAAAGAGATCCAAATCCTGTTTTATCTTTATCGTTGGATTCTTGTACTGTTAGTGATCATTCCAAAAACGATGGAAAATCTGATGGTATTTACAAATTCATTTTAACATCAAAACTGAACAACACCTTGATGCATAAAACTCATAAATGGGTTTTCAGGACCGACACGTTTACAAATATGATTGAATGGTTTGACAGTATTAAACAGATGACCACCTTAGCAACACCAGCAGCGAGAGCAAGAGTAGTTAGAGGCAAGACAAAGCCTTTATCTGCTGGTTCGACTACAAGTGGCCAAGCAATTTCCCGTGTTTCAACTGGTAACACTGTTCATTCACCAAGCAGGTCGTTAAAAACAATGAGTACCAATAATACAATCGGTAGTCAATCTGCTTATAAGCATAGATCGTTGACTCAAGTCAGTTCCAACCAAAACCACAGAAGGTTATCGTCGACTTTTTCACAGAGAAATACCCAGTCTCCAAGATTAGGTAACATGATTAATAGTGATGGTACGATAATTACTCCCGTGGAGACAGATGACATAATCAAGCGTTCGGCAAGCATGTATGCGACATATCATCCAGTACAACCACAACAACAAGTACCGCAACAGAACGTACAACAACAACAGCAGCAACAGATTCCCCAACAACAACAACCTCAACAGGGTCGGCAACCACCACCAATACAACAACCTACTGCATTTAGAATAATACCAGTTGAAACAATTGGAAATGGGGCACAACAACAAGGTATCAGCACTCCGCCATCAGGATACCAATACTACATTCCATCAAATGCCCAACAAGGCACTCAGCAGTTCTACGATCCAGTGCAGCAACAATATTATACACTTACTCCAAGTGTTCCTATGTCGCAAACCACCAGTGTAGCTCACCAATCTTCAACTCCACAACCACAATATTTCTCCACTTCGCCTCAATCACCGGTTGCCCCCGGGTCACCAATTCAACCATTTGGACCATCGTTTGTTCCACAATTTGCTCAACCCCTGCAACAACAGCAACAACAAGCAGTTCAACACGGTGTGTTACCATACCCTACAGTTACTAGAACTGATCTGTACCCTAATGATGATACTATCACCGAAGACAATGTTCAACATTCTCATGAGGAACATGAATATGAACATCAACAGGGACAAGGACAAGGACAAGGACAAGCTCAACAGCAAGCTGAGCAACAACAACATGATATCCTTCCACATCCACAACATGACGAAGGAACTCATTTATCACCATTGCCAGGTAATGGAAGTAACCTTAGTGCGAACCATCCTGGACAAATTCTTTCACATTATTCTGGTGATGAAGTTTCTACATTGATGAGTGGACAAGGCAATGATTTGCACCCAATACGTAATTTGAAAAGTAAAGAGCAACAAAATGCTGGAGATATCAGTATTGAAGTAACGGAAGATTGAAAAAAAAAAAAAAAAAAAAGGACACAATTGAATCTGTATATCATACTTATTTAGTTAAATTCAAAAATTATTTATATGTAGTTCGATCAAAATGAACAATTGAATTAAGAAAATTTTTTTATATTTCCCCTTATTATGTTTGCTAAAATATTAATATCAATAATATACACTTCTAAAAAAATCATACATCATCTTTAAACGACGACACCAGAGTTAGAAGCAATACGTGGCCACAAATCAGCACATTCTTTAGCAACAGGACCAGTAATGGCAGAACCCTTCATTTCACCCTTTGGATTAACAATAACACCGGCATTATCTTCGAAATATAAATAAACACCATCTCTTCTTCTCCATGGTTTGGATTGTCTAATAACAATAGCTGGCATAACTTTCTTTCTCAATTCTGGTTTACCCTTTTTAACAGTGGCCATAACCATATCACCAGCAGCAGCAGCTGGTAATCTATTTAATCTGGCACCAACTCCTTTGACGGCTAAAACATACAAGTTTCTGGCACCAGAGTTATCAGCACAATTCATAACTGCACCAACTGGCAAAGCCAACTATAGATAAATTGATGTTAGTAAAACAGTTTGTTTTAAAAGTGAGCTCGTAGGGGGTTTTCGATTGGGATGAAAGGTAAGGTTGTTTTTTGTTGTGTCAATGTGGATGTAAATGTAAATGTAAATGTTTTCTCTTTCCTTCATATCTTGAATATAACTCCCCATTTTGATTTTTAAAACAGTGATTCCTTTGATTATAATGACTTTTTTCATGATTTTTTCCCAAAAATATTCAATAATCCTTTAACTTTCCATGAAATTCATTAAATACAAATAATCAATTCCTCAAATTGATCAATCCTCATATTTATAGACACTCTTCAATATCACTATGCTTCGCAATCCATCCATCCATAAATTCATCCATTCATCCATTCATAAATTCTCTCTAAATCTTCATTCATCTTCTCAAATATTCCTCTTAAATTCCATTCCCATTCCTTCCCTCCCGAAAAACTCCCAGTTGTAGATTTCAAATTAATCCATTTGTGTTTGTGTTGTGTTACATACAGACATACGGAATTTGTTACCTGAAGCACCTGATCCTGACATTATTTACTATTAGTGATTTGATAAATTAAGTAAAAAACAAAATCCTTAGTAAGAAAATTTTTCAATAGGTTTTTTTTTTTTTTGTTGATGCGGTTCTTCCCTTCGTCTTAGGCTTACGCTCTAACATTAAGGGAAAGTCTTTTTTGTGTGCGAGAAAAAAAAATAGAATTTCAAATGTATGAGAAGGAGGTGTCACAAGAGAGAAAAAAGAGGAATAGGGTTGTAGCCCTAACTTCGTGTCTGTAGCTGGAAAAAAATAATTGTTTGTAGTGGGGGGTTAATTTGAAAGTTGCAAAAAGAGTAGTAGCTATAAGAAATACAACATCTAAGGACTCATTTCGATTACTAATTCATTGCTCCCTATTAAGTGATTGCAAATCTTCCTACTCTGCAAATACTGTGACAACGTCTTGCCTTTCTATATAGTATTTTGGAAGATTATCCAATTTGTAGCCATCTCTGCTACTACTCTACGAACTACAAGAACGGTTGTTTTGTTGTGTGTTTTAATATATATATATATATATTACATTTATTATTTATTCATACGTGTGATCTAAAACGTCCTTCTATTATTTATACATTGTAAATTCTAGTTCTTCTTTTTTCAATCCTATCAGCTATAGATAATCCACCATGTTCTTTACAATTCTGACAAACGATATTATTCCCATTAACGATAAAATAATCATCCCTAATACTCAATTGACATTTGGAACAATTTAAACAATTTAAATGCCATTTTTCATTCAATTCATTTGATATACAACCACCTTCAATCCCCACTTGACATGATTTACATACTGAATTGTTTAAAATATGATAATGTTCAAAACAATATGGATTATCATTAAATACATAACATTGAACATTTTTGGAAAAATGAATAGAACAATTGGGAGATGTACAGATGAAACATTGTCTATGCCATTGACCTGATAATTCACCTGTTTTGGAATAAATGGGTTTCAGTTTACCCTTGGCGTTGAGCTCAATTGGTTGATGACAGGTTCGACATGGTCCTTGTCCTGGTGAATATATTTGTGGTTGTGATGTTTGTGGTTGTGGTAATGATTGTTGTTGTGGTTGTTCTTCAGTAATGTGATCATGAATTGGATAGATAGGTTCTTGTGGACTAACGATATTTCTTTCTTGGGGTAATTCATCTCGTTCTTCAGTTCGATTTGATGATGGGTTGATATAAACTGATGGTGATTCATTTGTTTCTGGAATGTGGAAATTCATATTTTCTAATTCTTGTTCGATGGAATGATTTTTTGGTGATAATGGTTTAACTTCTTCGTCTTCCTCGTCAACATCATTATCAATAGTTTCATTTCCAACTTCTTCCCCTTGATCATGACTAAAGGATTCATCTTGTGGATATGGAACATGAAATTGTACTTGTTTTTGTTGATCCATGAAGTTCTGTTGTGATTGGGCATCTGGTTTAATTTGTCTTTCTTGTTGTTCCTCATTCGATGAATGGATAGTCAATGGTCTAGTAACTTCATCATCATCACCGTACTCCTCTTCTTCTACTGGTTCAATCATACTAATCTTCTTTTCAATGGTTGAACTGTGTCCAGAAATGCTTAATGGTTTAGTATCTTCTTCCAATTCTTCATCTACTTCATCAACATCTTGAATCTTAAACAGTGGAATAACACCATTATTATTCGACACACCAAATGAGTTTCTCGATTTACGAGACTCAACTTTTGCAATATCAATGCTACTTCCAGACATTTTCAAGCTATCCAATTGTCTTTGCAATTCTTTTTCAATTTCATCATCTTCACTATTTACCGAAGCCTTAGTAAGAATAGAACTTACCATGGATAAATGATTATTCTTCATTTGATCTCTATTATTATTATTATTATTACTGTTATTATTATAATCAGGATCATTCTGTGACGCTAAGAATTGAGCATATTCACTATTCAAGTTCCCATCTTTGGCAATTTGTTGATTGGAAAAATTTTGAAATTGTGTAGATGGATCAAATCCTTTCCCATTAATACCCATGGAATTACCATATGAGAATCTGCTATGTTCATTATCTTGACTGCTATCTTCTTTTGATTCATATTTCGACAATCCAAGTTCTGATGGTGATGAAGAACTGGGCATTTCTTCATCCATTGAATTATTTGAATCTACTGGAGATTTAATGCCACCGTTTTTATGATTCTCGACATCATGTTTGAAATCATTTAATGCTGAAGATAATTTATCGTCTCTGATTTGGGAATATGTAGCTTGTTGTCTGGATCTCGGTTGATGAGGTTGTGGTTGATGAGGTTGTGGTTGATGGTAATAACCACCAGGTGCTTGTTGTACTTGTGGTTGTGGTTGTGGTTGTACTTGTCTTTGTTGTTGTTGTGGTTGATACTGGTGATGATTAAATGGGTTATATGGGTTTTGGTATTGTCCATTTTGTTGATATTCAGAAGGTAAGCCAGGAGATTGTGGACGATGGTATGGTCTATAAGCAGTCGTAGGACTGTTCAACGACATCATTGGCAATAGTGGAACTTGAACTCCATGTGAACCAAGTTTTGGACTTGATGGTCTAGAATTGTTATGGTGGTATGGATATGGGGGATTAGGCATGCCGATAGGTGGTGACATATTTCTAGTCTGAGGTTGCCATGCTGATGGAGAATCATTTCTCAATTGGTTATCTAACCCAGTTGCACTCATGTTTCTTGTTGATTGTTGTGGATTTGGAACACCAAAAGTTGGAGAAACCACTTGTTGTTGATCTTTAGTTGAATAGGGATCTCTTTGAGGTGCAGTTGAAACATCATTGTTTGGATAAGGAGCTCTTTGCTGTTGTCCTTGTTGTTGTTGTTGTTGTTGTTGTTGGCTCGTGGATGGGCCTCTAATACTGCGCTGTTTTCTTGGATCAAATTTTGTCATTGGCGCAGGTGCTTCTACAGCTTGTCTATCATTTCCTTCGTTGTAAGCACCTAGTTCATTGGTATTTGGTTGCTCAACTGGTTTTTGTGTTTGTGCAGAAGCATTGGAGCCATTAGAATGCAATGAGTGGTTAGTGATTGTATTTTGTTGAGATTGGACTTTAGATATGCCTGGCAAACTTTGCATATCTGCTATGTTATCGTTATGCAAATCAAGCTTCAAGTTTTTTTGGTTACGAGAATGGTTTGAGCTTGGGCTGATTTCAATTTGTTCATTAGTTGGTTCGCTATTATTGTTTATATTATTGATATCTCTCACAATTACCGGAAGCGATGAGGAATTGTGCTCCAGTTGGTAATGCTGCTTGTCATTGGCTTCATTTGGATTGAAGAAAGAAGTGGTGGAAGAACCAGTAGTCAAGGGCTGTTCGAAAATAGGACTAAATTCGTCGGTATTTCTGAAAGTGGAGCGGGAGCTTGATGATTTCGAATTGGTGAAATTTGAGCTTACCGATGACGATTTGCTTGAATTTGACGAGGCAGGAGGTGACTCGTTTCTCATGTTGTTATTAGTGCTGCTAGAAGGTAAGGAAGGGGTTCTATTCTTTTGTAATACTGGATTGGAAGAACCATCCAGTAATCTGGTTCTATTACCAGTATGAGCCCTGGTGGTGGAGGTGCTGTTGGCGTGTTCTCTGGAATTGATCGACTTTGAGTCACTGACACTGCGGTTGTTGTTGTTGTTATTAACGCCTTTGTTGACATCAAATCCAGCTCTTTCATAAACACTTTTGTATCTATGTTCGATCTTGAATGGAGGGAAGGCACCGTCCAATCCTCTAGGGGATTGTTCAGACTTCCTTATGAATTTTGGGAATGAAATCATTTGAGGTGTCAGGGTCATAGCAGTTGTGACTTGAATTCTCGTTTCCGAATTGATGGAGATGGTTGATGAATCAATACTTTAGAATACGTCAGGTTGCCTTTGGTATCGGAATAAAGTTGAGATTTGGAGTAATGATGGAAATGATGGTGTGTTTTCTTCGTATTTGCTTCGCGAGTTCTTTTGGGTATAAAATTCAAAGCAGGAAGTCCATACAAGTGAAACTTGATAAAAAAAAAGGGATTGTAAGAAGAAAACAAGGAAATGGAATAGGAAAAGGAAAAGGAGGGAAGAAACAAGAAGCAAAAGCAAGCAAGGAAAGGAATTTTTTTTTGGATAATATTATTACTGATTGTATATTTTTGTTGATGGGTATAAAGAGCATTAAATTAAGTGAAATCGTCAAATTTGCTTATGTATGGTGGGTAGTGTGTTAAGTGCAAAAAAATATGTAGAAATATTCTTTTCTGGTGGAATTTGTGTAAATATTTTTATTTTGGTTTGCAAACTTAAAAGAGAACAAAAAAAAAAAAAAAAAAAAAAAAACTTTCCTTAATTTGTCGTGTCTGTTACCGCGGTTTTGTACCACCAATTGCGGAGGTGTTGAGTCGTGTATTTTGGCGAGGACGATATCTCGACTGACTAAATAATAAACATTTCGTCAATCTTGCAACATCAACCCAAAAAAGACTTTGAAAAGTCAAAAGACGAAAAGGGAAACCAAGTTCCAAACCCTTACACGAAATAGTAGCAATAAGAAAGAAGCCTTTTCGACAATCATGTGTCAGAAATAGAGATGGGATTGTACCAAAGCAGTTAAAAATAGCACACTGCGACAATCCTTACTTCTTGTTGTTGAGGTGAATTACTGCAGAAATATTTTACCCCTCCAAAAAAATCAAGTTGGAAAGACAAAATAAAAATTTTACTACACTACAATACTCCACCACAAGATAACCATACCATTTAGAAGAGAACAAGTGGAATTGAACCTAAGGATATCCACCACATATCTCCTTGACAACCAATCTCATTTCATCTCCTTTCATTTCTTATCTCATTTCATCTTTTCTCCACAATTTATCCGTCCTTCTCCACTGTCGTCTTCCATTTCCCAGTAGTAGTTTACTTGTTTTCCTTTCATGACAGTATATGTAATTTTGCTGTCTCATGGCCCATTTCTGTGTTTCGTCGTGTAATCTGAAACAATTTTTTTTTTTTGTTTTTTTTTTTTTTTAACAATTTTTTATAATTTCGCGTCTTTTTTAACAATAAAGGCAAATCGGCTAAAAATTAACTAAATTAGCCTCATATTCTCTTATTTAATACTACCAACAAACCACTACAATAACCTACAAGTAACAAGCAGAAACAAAAAAAAAAAAACCTTTCATTTACGCGTTAATTAATGCCTCAATTATTGAATCCATTTAGTTTGTGCATTGCTCAACCAGCACATCTGCAAACAACCCTCTACCCCCTCTCCCCCTTTTCTTTTTCTACTACTTTACACGTCCAGTGACCAACAACTATCGCGTTGGCAACAAAAACCACTAATCATTGGTTTGCTCACCAATGATACTTCAACACGTGCGTTGGAATCACATGATAGGGTTGAAGAAAAATTCAATCATTATGCCAATTTTATAATTTGTTGATGAAAGATAATATTTTCTTCCCATAAAAATATAATAAACGGTAATCATTCTCCTCTCGTCTATTGTCTTTGTTTCTCTACATTTTCATACAAAAATCGCAAAATATTTCAAACAAATAATTTACAGGAATGTGGAATAAGGGCCATTTTGTTCAAATCAATTGCAAATTATGGTACTACATAATTAACAAATTTCATACCAAAAAAAAATCTATGATACATGGTATGAGGAATTTGCATCATGAGATATAAAACATAATTCATTTGTTAATACGAATTAAATATTTTACATAGTTCGTATAATAAAAAACGCTATACAACTGGAAACTAAGTTTTGGTTGCAAAATTAACAACAGAATACATACGTGCTGCAACTGCCGTGAATTTTTCCGTGGGAAATCGTATGGTTCGCTAGTACATGTCCATCGCTATGTCAATCAATATAGAGATCATATAAATAGATTAAACAATCCTCTTACAAAAGGTAGTGATGCAAGATTTTATTTCCCTTGTCTGTATCATCCAATCACCACAAGTTCTTTATATATTCCTTCCAATCAAGCAAAACACAATGTTGTTCCAAGTCGTTCCAAGGTCCTTGTCTTCAGCTTCTGTCACCAATGCCGTTAGTCGATTGTTAACCAGTCCCGTTAACAACACTCACGCTTACAAAGTATTGGCAAGTGTAGTCTTCTACAGTTTGGCCACCGTCGGTGTCGCTAGCCTTGCTGAAAAAAACAACAAGGGTTATATATTCAAACAATTGGGAAACTGGTAGCTTTTGGTTAGCTTACTATTATTCTTTTATTTCGGCTTTTAAACATTTTAATTTTATTGGGTTTCAATTTCTTGTTATTCATTCACGTTTTTTTTTTTACCAACGGTAATTTTGTTACCAGTTATATAGACAATTATACAATCTTGATAAATTTAGCTAATATTTCTATTATTCCAAAGTAGTAATAATATTGGATTGTTGTAGACCACTTCCCATTCTATTGTTCTAAATGCTTTAATTCTTGTATTTTATATATTATTTATTGTATGCTAATTAAACTACTTGTTTAAGACCTTGACCTGGAACCCTCCTCCAATATCTTTGTGTGCTTCCAAATAGCAATTCCCTACTTAATGTCCACACAGTTAACAATATGTCCTTTCTTGGTAAGAACTCTGGAAACACCACTGTAATTGAATTCTTCTCCACATTGGCCTTGGTCAAAACACACAAGTAAAAAATAACTTGGCCATATTCATGAAATCCTTCATGAATAACTAAATCTATCATATTGTCTATAGGTATAAATGAGTCCGAGCTTTGAAATCTAAAGAGTCGCTTGGAATTCAATTGAATGCCAATGCCTTTCATCACAGTAATGCTATCTTCTGGTGGTTGTATTGACCATATAACCCCAATTAGTACCACTTGTCCAATGATAACTACGCAATTCCCCATTTGCAACCCCCCATTGGTTATTATATCTAGATGATACGCAAAATATCCAGTAAAAATACTAACTGCAATAGTTAGAAGAAGGAATCGAATAACTGTGAGTTTGTTTGATGATTGGTGTTTAACAGTAAATTTCAATAAATTTCGCGATTCCCCCAGCGAGGCATTCAAGGGAGGGATAATCTCCAATTTGTAGTTTTTCAGTGATGACATGAGAAGCAATTTTCACATATATATCATGATCAATAGAACTCTAGATATGTTTACTCTGGGAAAGTATAATGAAGAAAAGAAAATATATAAAAAAAAGTGGAATGCTATTGACAGGAATGAGTTTTTAGTTGCAAGTTGTACATGTGGTTATTGTTCGGCCCAATTTTTTTTTTTAAATTTTGTTAGTCATAAGAACGTGACTTAGAGTGATTTGTTGTATGGTTCGCACGACTTTGCTACTTGTGGTCTAATTTTTGACTCTGCACACAGAATATTTTCCATTTATTTCAGACTACTGTAACAAAGCTATCCAAACTATTTATAGAGAAAATGTTCATACTAAGTTTCGGTGGCCAAATTTATTCCTACCAGTGGGTGCTAAATGGTTCACATTGCATGACCAAATAATTTAATACCAGTAATGTATGCCATATGGTATGAATAAAACCACACCATTACATATTTAGATGGTGACAACGTCTAGCCAACAAACCACAG